>JAGDQP010009294.1:25143-59767 GCA_022664845.1 Lepisma saccharinum
TTTTTTTTTTAGAAAATGGCGTCCAAACATGGTGACTTAATGAATTTTTCAGCCTTTCATGACGCTGTAACTAGAGACGTAATGATCAGAAACGCAAACCCTTTACAGTTTCAACACACATTATAGAGGCGCTTATGATGGTGGAAGCAAATGGTCGTACGACCCATGGGTACAGAAAAAGTTGTATCTAAAGTTAGAAAAAAATCTCAAAACTTGGCAACATTGCGAGTTAATTGCGCGAATCCTATTGGAACATGAGGGGTATTTTTACCCTCCACTGAAGCACAATACTTTGTTTTCTTCCTACCATTCAGCTTATGCTACTAAGTACATTAGTTTCTCCATAATAAACTTTTAAATTTGACATATGTTTTGATTTTTCGAACTACTCGTGCTGAGGCCGGCCATTTTGAAAGACTATAAATCGAAGGATTTTTTTTTTTTGGGGGGGGGGTAAAAAGAAAACTTAGGGTCTAATAATTTTGCACGTAGATCCGCGTAAAAAATATGAAAGAAATCTGAGACCATGATGGGGTCTATTTTACTCTTGCCTGGACGATTTGAAATGGAATCAGTCGTATGTTTGTGTCATCATCACGCCCAAAAGGGCTTCACCGACTGCAATGATTTTTTGTACATGATCAGATAATGGACCCGTCTGGGATGTTATCATATTTTTATTAACCAGAAGTGACTGTGTCGGGAACTGATTAATAAAAACAGAAATTTCTTGTTTATTGCAATGCCATAACTACATTATTTCCATTTTTAAGTTAAAGCAACAGTCAGAAATAAATAAATAGTAGAACATTCCTCTCAATCTGGTTCTTTTGTTATGCCGGATCCTCCTCCTCCTGCTTCCAATATGTCTCGGGTGTCTGCCTCTGAACTCTTGAAAACTATCAACTCTTTCCCTTCTGGATCTGCAGGTGGACTGGTTGGTCTTCGTCCTTCAATCCTAAAAGATCTTTTGATAAGAAACAACGTGGACTGAAAGGATCAACTCATTACATCTTTATTTCTATTCTCTCTTCTGGAGAAGTACTAATGGAAGCTCGTTCTTTTTTTTTTTTGGCGCCACCTTGATTGCCTCAAGAAAGAAGTGTGGTGCAATTCTCCCCACTGCAACTGGCAATGTGTGGCGTCGTCTAACAGCAAAAATTATTTGTTTTAAAATCCGAGATTCCATGAACACTTTTCTTTCCCCTCACCAATTAGGTTATGCGTTCCTTACGGTGCCGAAGCTCGCATACACTTTTCTTCTCATCATCTTGGTCCTATCGTCAATTCTGTAACTACCGAATTGAGCTTATGGCATTTGGATGATGACACTTTCGCGGCGATCGCTATCTAGTTCTTTCTTTACTTAACATTCGGACGCATCATCAGAAATTGGCTTACATCTGAATTTTTCAAAGTGCGAAGCTGGTTTTCTTAATATTCACCAATGCCAGTACGATGTTCTTTATTCAAGATTCATGGAAGTAGCCCCGGAAATACGAATTATGACTTCCGCTTCAGCATATCTGCTTGGCTCCGCAATCTCTACCGAAGCTCTTCGTAGTCTATTGACGGAGAAGATATCTAAACTCGATTTTTTATTTTCTTGCCTCTCTTTGATTTCAGCACATTCAGCACTTTATTTACTTCGTGCATCTTTTTCCATCCCTCCCTTAATGTATTTTTTGCGTTGTTCTCCTTCTTGGCGAGAAAACATTTTTATAGAGATAGGATTGTGTTTTGCAGGCTGACCCCGTCGAATCAATGCTAAACTGCTCTCTGAGTAATAGTGCCTGGCTTCTGGCCACATGGCCCATTCGTTCGGGTGGACTTGGTATTCGTCGGGCATGGATTTGGCGATTCCGTCTTTCCACGGCTCTCGATGTCTTTTTGAGTCTATCCTTCCTCCGGGTTTATGCCTTGATTCTGACGCGGCTATGCTATTCATGATTGTAAAGCTCAATCGTCTTGTTTAACCGCTATGGATTCTCCTCTTTCGACGGCAGGAGTTCTCAGGCCATTTGGGATGATCCCATTATTAAACACACTGAATCATTTCTTCTACAATTCCCCGGTTAGGAGCTGACGTCTGTGTACCACACAACTGTCTAGCTTGTGGGACGTTCGCAGATCAACGTGACCTCCACGATCTCTCTTGTGTTCGCAGTGCTGGTAGACACATGCGCCATGTCAGTGTAAATAACGTTATTCTTCGAGCTCTTATTTCAGCTGAAGTACCTTCAGTGCGTGAACCTTCTGTATGGAGTCGTTCTGACGGTATGACTCTAGGGCCTGGGAAAAGAGGAAGATCATTACTATCGGATTTTGCTTGTGTTGATACATTTGCCCTATCGAATCTTCTTCATTCATCTTTGCGAGCTGGTGCAGCTACTTCCCGCAGAGAGGTCGAAAAAATAGAAAATACAGTTCCCTGTTAGATAAATTCATCTTCATTGCCATTACAATCGAGTCAAGCGGTACTTGGAGCACCGAGGGATTCAATTTCATCAAGGAAGTCGGACGACGCATTAGGCTTGTTTCCGGCAGTAGGTGTGGTGATGGTGTTGCTATTGCTAAAATATTTTATTCATCCCGTACCAACGGGCGGGTACTTTGGCTAGTACTATATAAATGTATAAAAATTAACTTTCAATCGGATCTGATCTGTGGTGAGAAAAGAGGAGTAAATGAGTTTCAATTGGAATTCTTATATTGTTAGTTGATGTCAGAGAATACCAGAAGTTTCATAAAGTTACAGCCTTACCAGGTACCTAATTCACGACAATGTATTCTTTATTTCAATTTCCATATTTTTTATTAAAATGGATTATGGCAGACGTTTCCTTGTAGAAGTTTCGCTAACCACTCTTCTGAACGATGTATATTTAAAGGAATACTGTTTTAGTGTCTAAGGTTCTATTTGTAACTACTCTAAATGTAGATGAAGCTCCCTTGAGCATGAAAAATGGGCACTGTGTTTTTGCTCTTCCTTGCCTCGATGGAAAGAACAGGGATTATGAATGATCTTATCTTTGAAACTGTGTTCAATTTCCATGAATCCTGAAGAACTTTATGGCATTTGTGATACTTGAGAAAAAAAACATAATCAGATGTTATTCATAATACCAATGGTAATAAACAACGAATCTTTTATATTGTTGGATTATGCATCTGTTGAACGAAACACTCAAAACTAAGCTTACCTTGAACACTTCCCTCGCTGCCATCGAATCGTCTAACAAAATGGTGATTACAAACACAAGTTTCGCCAAATAATGGATTGACTTCCTCTGGTGAAAAAAAGGAAGTTGAGGGAATAAACGAAGCCGTCCGCAGATATGGCCTGTGTCAGTTTTCTTTGCAGGTCAAAAAAAGGGGGGTCCTGAGCAGAAACAAGGTAGGTGCAAATGTTGCCACATTGCGTTGCGAAATTGAATGTTGCTGCCAGATACTAAAACAGGACTTCGATGAGCAAATGTGTGTTCAGTTATATATGGGAAGTTTTTTATTAGAAAAAAAAGTTGAAATAAATGGCATCGACCAAACTACTACATATGAAATAACCGATGCCAAAATACTGTTTAAATCGGATTCCTGTAAAGAGCAAACGGTTAGCAAAGCACCCTTATTCACAAAAACAACCTGCACTAAATTTAGAGCAAGGCATGTTGAATAAATCGTGGTTTGACATGGAATAAAATATAATCGTTTATTTTTTAAACACCTATTAATTTATTTCAACTTTTCTTTTAAAATAAATGTATTTATACATAACCAAACACACAGTTATTGATCGAAGTCCTTCTGTTTTAGTATCTAGCAACAACATTCCATTGCGCAACACACTATGGCAACATTGCACCAACCTTGTTTCCGGCCAGGATCGCCATTTTTGATTTCACCTCCAAAGTAAACTCACAAAGGCCATATCTGCGGACGGATTCTTTAATTTCCTGAACTTTTTAACTTACCTTTTTACACCTGAGGAAGCCAATGCATCTATTGGCGAAACTGTTATGGTTTTAATCGCCGTTCTGTTAGACGATACGGTGGTTGCGAGGATGGTATACTATGTTGAAGGGAATCGTATGATTTGGTCCTCGCCACGTAAACTTACACTAATTTTCCTCAATTTCTTTGCAATATCAGTCTATTCTTTCTTTGTTCTTCCTTCATGGTCGGAAATGACTTGCTCAACAAGTACTGGAGTCAAAGAAAAGACGTTCAGGTAACTAATAATCATCCCTATATCTCATTAACTAAAGTGTTTTTTCTTGTTGTTTTTTACAGGACTTCCACTCAAACTAAATAATCGAATTCACTGTTTTCATGGTCCAAAATTTTTCAGTTTCACGGTGGGAAAGTTTATAAAAATAACCTTTACTGACCACACGACAATAAAAGCCGCCCCACAACAATAAAAAAATCAAATACATTTACAAGAACTTTTTACATTTAAGGTTACTCTCCTTAAGAAATGCATTTTTTTCTGAGTTGGAATATTTTTTTCATCTAATTCGGCCGTCCTTTTTCTGGCATCGGTAAACTTGCAATTTTTCTGCTTCCAATTCTATTTTCTCTTTAGCAGTTTGTTTTCTTTCTTTCTTTGTCTGTACTTTCAATTCCTCTGTTCTTTTTGACAAGTGCTCGGTGCAGCTTTTTAACCGCATGAATCATGTCCGTGTTTATTTCCACTCCACCAGCTGCTAATAGTCACAAACCTTTCTCAAGGCCACTAAACTTTCTTCCTTCAAGTTCTGAACCATACACTCTTCGTTTACGAACAATCCCCTTTCAACTGAGGCATTCCCGTGAGACAGTGTAGGGATGAGCTGAATAAAAGTTTTCAAATTTTTATACTCCTCTGGAAGACCACACTTATCAACTCCATAAAGAAAATCAAGTCGTTTTTCGTTCCTCTTGTACTTTTTGCATTGTTCCAAGACATGTTCACTCGAGAAAAGTTTGAGGTATTGTCGCTTTACATCTGCCTTTATGCCTGTAATCCATTTTTTTAGCAACCAGTTCTTCTAAACATTTTGTAAGATGTTTTTCACCTGCATTGTTGTTAATGACACTAGGATCTAAGCACGTGATGACTTTAGACAATGGATACTTGATTGGTGATTTTTCGTACATTCTTTTGGTCACAGCGATTGCATCTCTCTTCAAGTTAAACTTATCTGAATCTGCAGCTGTTGCACATCTTCTGAGAGCATCTTTCGTAGCAAAACCCAAGTCTAAGAGTCTGATTGGGATAAGATTGCTGGTTGCCAGTTCGATTCCTTACACTGTCCAGATGATCCATTTTTACCACTTTCTCGACAACACTCAAAAGTAATGAGGTGATCTCAATGAGGCGCATCATTCTGAAATTCTCTCAGAAATGGTTCAAACAAATCACACATTGACATAAATAATGTCAATTTGACTGGCAAGAGCTTATCATTCAGTCTCTCCTTAACCACGAAAAACTGTTGGATCCTGGCTCTCCTTTTATCCTTCACTACAGCATCAACAGATTTTCTGACGTAAAGCAGTATCGACATCGCTCTTTCAGCCACGCGACCCTTCACCAACCATCTGACAGCCCAGAACTTCAATAGAAAATGTCAGATGTGCTGTGGTGGGTGAAATCTGCTCTGCGAGCCGGTGAATCTTTAAACAGATTGTACAGAATCTGAGAAACCCTACTACTTGCATTTTGTTGCGTTCATGCCCGTTTTAAAGGCACCATGTAGCGTGTGGACGCCACAACTGCCAATGTGTAACAAAGTAGGGCTGTTTGGCGAATCTGAAAGATCCTGCTGAAGATCATTTAACAATTTTCTGTTCACGTCACGCCCATCCATAGAAACTATGGTTTTATTCATAATTTCAGGTGGCATAGCATATGTAATGCCTTGAAGATCTGACGATTTGGAATGTCCTACAATAGTACCTGATTTTAATTTGATGGTTTATTGAATCCCACCAACCAATATGCAGGTCCATTTGTTGCCGCTGACTCACCTTATCTAAGGATTCGTCAGAACACAGAACGTTCCTCCCTCTCCATCAGCTACCAAACACCACTATCTTCAAATGGTGAGGGGTGTTGGAAGGAGCCATCAGTCATCCGCACTGCTGTTAGCAAGGTGCCAACGACGTGTGGCAACGTCTTTTGAATTCGAAACAGTTCCAAAGCACAGTACTGAGAGTCAAAACGTCTTTTATTTTCCTCTGATAATTTTCTTCTTTAATTTGAAAATTTTCTAAATTTTCAAGGTTTGATAACGAAATTCACGGCTCATTCCAGGTTTTTCACAGTATACGAAATTTACGGCTAATTCAGGGTTTCACGGTTGAGTGGGGACCTTGTTTTTCCTTTCTAATTAAAAAAAACAACAATTATAAGCAAAACGAAAGTGAACTTTACAATTCTTAAAGAAGGCATTTCTACATATACACTCAACACATTCTGGCTTCCCAATATATAACTGACATATACACTCCCCTCAAGTGGGGATGGCGAACTGAATGATGGAAGCACGCACGTGATACCCGGCAAACACTGAAATTATTTACATGAAATGTGATCGGTTTGTTTCTGTTTGCATTTTAGGAAGATACGCATCGCATTTTACAATATAAATACTTGAGTATAAGCGAATTTATAAAAGATATTACAACAGGAATTCCGTTTGTTCCAGGGGGATATTACTGGAACTATATTTATACTTCTAAAAGATTATTCAATCATTCAGTTTCGACGACGGTTGGAATGTTGAGAATTGTCAGTGTACGGAAGATAACAAATTCCAGTTGAAAAGAATGCATTCTTATTTCGATCCATAACTAAATGTTCCTTGGGAGTTACGTAGCCAGAACAAATAGGTTCGGCATTTGCGGTAGTTTGTGGAAGTGCTAGGGTGAAGGGTGTGTGTTAACCATCCACGTCCGCCAACGAAATGCTTCCTGCATTCGTAGTTCTGTTCTACTTCTAATTGTTAACTCCTTCCTTCCCAGGAATTAATCCACTTCAAGCGCTTTCCTGAATTCATGTAAGGGCTAAGAAATAACAAAAGAAGAGTTTTTCGTATCCCGATAGCAATACAGCCAATTGTACTTGGAGCTATACGAACAACGTTTGCCAAGAATTTCAGATATTAGCTTGCCGGAAACATGGCGACACGTGCATTTTCGCGCAAAGGATCATGGGGCACGTTGCATTCTGAACAATCCCCATTGAAAATTCTGGCGGAAACTGCTAGCAACATTCAAACTCAATCTATTTTTGGTGTAAACATCAATTTAATGTTGTGCTTCCTCGTATTTCTACTAAGAGAAACAATGAAGTGTGCATTTTCCCGAATGAATGTTGTCTACACATTTCACATCAAAAATATAAATTGACGTGTTATATGTACATGTGACTGCAATACACAATAGCGGAAGTTAAGATAGCTTGTAATGTTTATTACCAGCTATTGTCTCTATTCACGAAAGTTCCATATCATTTCCTTTGGAGTGGCCGCAGAGTCCCTACCAACAGTATTTCCTACGCGAAAGAGAAAGGACTTAGGTGTGCTGTTACCGTCCATAAAATTAATTTTATATTTATCTTAGAAAGGACTTAGGACTTAGCAGTGGTCTTGGAACGCCCTAGGAGTTCTTATATTCAATATAAGAGAGAAATATTATCGTAAGAAGGCTTCCTTTCGTGGAATTTCTTGCATTTTTTTTATCGCAAATATTGGACTGCCTCCTTATAGATATAATACAATACTACATATATAGAAGGGCTGTCTCTCCTAAGCTATCATCCAATTTAGATACGTAAATGGTTTCTCGGCATAATGTAATGTCACCGGGAATTATGCTACTTTTGTTGGTATAATGTTTCTTGTCGAGGTTGAGTAGTATTATAAAACTGCTGTTCTTCACCCAAGATTTCTGGTACTCTGGTCCTTGTTCACGGGATCAGTTTCTGTAACGGTAAGCTGACAAGTACTTTACAAATGATTGTTGGTCACTTCTAAAACATACCTAAGTAATGACAAAATTGAAACTCATTTGGCATGAGAATGAATATTAACATTGCCACTGAAATCAGAGATCATGTTTATGACACAGCTCTAGAGGTGTGTGTGTGAAGGAAGGGTTTTTCTGTTGTGAAGGTACCGAGGAGGGAAGAGAAACTTCTCCCTTGCCGAATAGGGTTTGTGACGGCAGACCTAGAAATCGACAGTCGTTGGGAATTCCCAACGTCTCGAAACCTCCTAGAAAACCGGTACCGAACTTCCCCAAAATCCAGATTGAGACGAGATTTTTTTCCAATGCTCTCCGGAATTCTTGGGTACCCGAACACCCCTACAGCGTTCTATGTTGAGTTTGTTCACTCACTGAAGTGAATTTAACAGGTTTTGTAGTCCTACAGAAACTTTGCTTGATATGGTAGAAGCCTTTGGATGGAAAATCTAAAAGTTCAACCTAAGAATATAAACCATGGCTTTACTCACGCAGATGATCTAGAGGTCCTGGCTCAGTAGCAGCATTGTACTTTATGGTCCTATACTCTTCAGCTATGAATATCCGGAACTGTTTCATGGCAGTACGATACAAAGTTCGCGATGATTTCCAAGGCATCTTGAATCTGTTTACATTCCTGAAAAATAAAGATCATTGCGTGGTAAATGCCTCAAATGATATTGTATACTTTGGTTACCACATAATAGTGGTAAGACGTGTGTTGGTGTAGCTCTCGTGTGAACTGCGATTTAAATGGTAGAAACGGACTGGACATGAAAGACAAGTAAGTCAACATTCTTCATATTAGTAGGAGATAAACTTGTGCAAGTATTAACTTCCCCCGATTTTTTGGAGGGGAGTTATTAAGGAGTAAAGTTGTACATATAATCCTTACAGAGCTATTAGACAAGCCACGTCCAAGGTTACTTATTGCGTGTGTAAGAGGTCATTGATGTGTTAAGTCAATTTCCGTAAATCATTTGCAGCATGTAGCAAGTGACTTGGTGATCCAAGCGACGCTACCTGAACAGAACAGTATCCTATCGTTTTTGAGAAAGCATCGACCGCGCGCGCTCACGGAGACAGAAGAATCGTTGTACCCGTGTTTACGGAACTATTGATTGCTTTTGGGACCTTAGTCCCGACATTATATCGAGCAGCGTGACAACCGCGTACGCGAGTTGCGATGGCAGAGATACGTAAGAAACCTGGCTCAGCGGAATTAGCAGATTACACGAGTGAGCATGCAGAAACTTCCAGAAGAGTGGAGACTTAATTTCTGCAGGAAAATGGAAGATAAAGACATGACGCTGAATAATCCTTACCAGGGAAAATATAGAGAAGGTTAAGAAAAAACAAATAAGTGTGGAAGCTTCAAGATCGGCGAAAGAGGATAGGGAGCTGATAGAAAATATCGTTAAGGAAGTAGACACCGAATGGGAGGAGCATACCAAATTCAGAAAAATAAGACAATAAAAATAACACACAAAATAATTAATATAGCATCGAATGAGTTAAAAATACCAGCTAAATTAATTAAAACATACCACGATGTCATTATAAGATCAATAATGGGATACGGCAAGTGTCTGGTGCCACCGAATGACGGACGTCAGACAAGCGCAAACTGTAAACAGAGCACAGAAGCAGATATTACTAAGATTGTCTTGTGCCTTTAGAACAACTCCTGTAGAGGCGCTGCAGATTGCAGCCGCGACTCCGCCGATGCATCTACAAGTTATGCAACTACGGGCCATGTACTGGTTAAAAAAGGAAAATATGTTCAGAGTGACTAAAATTCTAAATACACCAGCTCATAATAAACAAGAAGTCATACAGGAAATAACCAGTGCATGGCAAACCTTTTGGAACAACAGCACGAAGGCAAGAAGACTATACACCATATTGCCGGACGTGGCTGAGAGGGCAGAGCTGAATATTGACATCGACGGTGGACTGCTTCACTTCCTAACGGGACATGGCCCTTACAAGGAAAAATTAAAACAATTCAACTTGGTAGAGGACAACATATGCTACGAATGTGGGGTGGTTGCAACTCCTGAACATATCGTCCTAAGATGCAACGAGATGCAACATCTGGTTAGAAAAGAAAGGGAGCAGCTTGAGGGGATAGAGGTCGCAGATGCTCTGAGAAGCTTGGAGCATGCGGTCGTCCTTGGAGAGCTCGCTCAAAAAGTTTCCTTATATCGTATTATAAAAGAAAGTTCGTTATGGGGAGGAGGGCTGCCAGGCCCGTAAATAGAATATAAAAAAGAAATATTAAATACATAAATGATAACCAATTTGAAACAAACCTATTTTAAATAACTCTAAATTCACAATTGTGCCGTGGAGGTGAAGTAATACCAAAAGAAGATTAAAGGGTAGCCAAGAATAATAATAAAAAAAATAAAAACAGTGACCCGAATACCGAACTGAAATCGAATCCGAAAACCGTACATAAACAAAAATAAAAAATAAAGAATAAATGAAAGTGTGAATACGTGAGTGTGCTTGTGATAGTGTTGGAACACCAGCACTTTCTAATCGAGTGCCTGCTGTAGGAATACCTGCAGCAATGGGCGCCGAACTATTTTCTGTCTATTTCTTTTGTGTGGTGATGGTATATAATAGTGGACATATAATAATGGATATAACTAGTTTACAGTGACGAATATTAAGATGCAGTCGTCAAGGAATTCCGGACGACGTCGCATGCGGTGATGATCACCATATTGTGTTTAGTGTGGATATGTGCGAATTGTGGAAGGGCCTAAGCAGGAACAAGTTTAAAACTCCAACTAAAAGCGGACACCGTTCTTTTCAGTTGTTCCTGCTTTACAACGAGAGTCACCTGTCTTGTGTTGTCCTGTGATGTTATATGTGTTAAATGTTGTATGTTTTTATAAATAAAGTAATTACATTCCTTTTTTGCAAATTCCCTCCCAGTCATGTTCCAACATGAAGAAACAAAGGCCAGGATTACATTCTGGACGCCTGGCCAAAGTTAGTCCCGCACCACCTCAAGTCTAAGTACGAGAGAAACACAAGAGATTCTCGGAATGCTGGAACACCGGTAATCCGACAGCCTGTCCCAAACTAAGGAGGGAGAACAGCTGCCCGTGACGTGCGACCCTGAAAGTGCGCAACTTAGTTTGTTGCTAAGAAAGCAAAGAGACAGGGGTGGAAAGTGGGCCCCCCTAAAAAAAAAAAAACTTTGGTTACCTACTTCAACCACGAACGTGTGATCGAATTTGAAGTATGTCGATTGCCCCAAAATAACCAAACGAATATAAAAACTGTTCAGGAAGTCAGCGCAATAAAAATGAAAACCAGAGTGTGTGAAGTTTTGTCAAATTAGAAAAACTACTCATGTTCCCGCTACAAACATAAACGTATGGTTATATTTTTAACGGTCTTACAGCAACAGATGTCCCTCTTCCTGAAAGCCCTTCCACGTCGGATGGTGTTCTCTGAAAGCCCACGGATTGTCCGACGAGGTCGTTATGTTCTACGAAGTTCGTGTTACAACTCTTCATCCCATTACTACTAGTAATCTAAAGAAATAATATTCACTCTCGGTTTCCCCAACAGAGGGATCTCTTTAAGGATTTCCAGAATCCTTTGGAAATATTATATCTTTGATCGTCATGTTGATTGTAGACCTACTACATTTTAGGTACGGAGCCTCTGAGTTGGTACAAATTTTAGAAAATATGATTATGTTGCGAGTAAAGCTATCGTGTTAAGATTTAACGTAAGTTCTCGCGCTTCATAAATCTGCCAGAAAAAGAAGATATTGTAACTTGAAATTTGATGTTTCTTAATTTACCCCCCCCCCAAAAAAAAAAAAAAAAACTAGAGAAGTTTGCTTATCGAGTGCTTAACCTACTTTTAGCTACCAGCGACACCAACACTTTCTTGGTCAAATAGAAGATAAGTCAGCCTCCCTCAGCCGTGGGAGGACTTTGTGTAGTTTGTGCTGTCTGAAATAAATAGATGGCGTGCGAGTGGTAACCATTGCAGCCCTATAATCAAGGGGTTCCAGGTTCGGTACCCAGTAGGGATACATGCACTTTGAAGCCACTTTAAACTGTAGGTTCCGTCCTTAGTAAATCTTCATCTGAAGGCAACAGCAATCACCATCGGAGCTCCAGGTCATAAACCTGCCTCCAGGCCTAACATTCATCATTATTTTCACATAGTATTCGTGGTAATATTATACCACCACCAATACCCTACATCTCCTGGTTAGTCAGTTCCCCCAGATGCCTACTCTCGATCTGCCTCAGCGTTGAGCAGTTGGTTGAATTAGCTTCAGGCGTTGATATTTCAACATGTCACATCAAAATTCAAAACGGGTCATTCCACACCAGTTCAAATAAAATTTTGTTGAAAGTTAACCCAGGATCTCCAATTTCGATTAAATGTGGTAGTGTTGGAGGACTTTTTGTTCTGATTTCAAATCTGTAAATGTTATTTGAATCATACCAGGGTTCAGAAGTTATTGCTTTTCAAAAACGGAATAAAAATCCATTATTATAGTCACGACATGCAATTTTCGCATTGTTTAGAAAAACGAAAAACGTCATTTATCTGTTCCCATTTATGCTAGAAACATGATTCTCTTTTTACATTCAAATTGTCTTGAAATGATCAACCAGGAACAATACATAAAGTTATGATTTAGCTTTTAGAAAATTTACAAAAGTAAAATGTTGCATGAGAAACTAAAACGCCATTTAATAAGCTTCAAATCTTTATAACTCAGAATCTCCATCATGGATTGGAATATTTATTTTTTATTTGAAATTTCACTACATCTATTTTCGTATGTAAAAAACATTGGGATGGACCACTAGGAAGAAAAGAGAAATATTATAAATGTACCGGTAAAGAATAAAATGAAGTCTTACACTGCTATCATCATTTTTTTAAATTTGAATTTTATGTATGGTCTTTAGGCATCTAAGGCTCAGGCCGGGATAGGGAAGGAAAAGGGTGTTGTTGGATGGTGCCATCTCGACATTTTCATGGTATGACTGAGGAAAATCCTTGAAAAAACCTCAGTCACGATGGTCGGCCGATGGGTAGGAACCCACGACCTCCCGAATGCTACGCCAAACTTTCTACCACTCAGCTACAACAGCTCGGTTGCTATCTTCATGTTTCCCGGTATAATGAGTTGGAATTAGTTCCGTGCTAAATTATGGAAGGTGTTTCATGCAGTGTTGTAAAATTAACAAATATTATGAAAAACATTAAAATAATAAAATAGCAGGTGTGTCTGCGGCCAGTTAGGTTATATTAATAAAGTCTTTTATAATATTTGTTAATTTTCCAACACTGAATGAAACCCCTCCCATCATTTAAGCACTGAACCAATTCCACTTCATTATATCGTGAAATCTAAAACATGAAGATAGCAACCGAGCCGCTATAGCTCAGTGGTAGAGCGTTGGCGTAGCATTCGGGAGGTTGTGGGTTCCTACCCAGCGGCCGACCATCCTGACTGAGGGTTTTCAAAGCTTTTTGCTCAGTCACACCATGCAATTGCCGGGATGGCACCTTCAACATAGACCCTGGCCGACACCTTCCAACAACATTCTTTTCCTTCCCTATCCCGGCTTGAACCTTAGATGCCTAAAGGCCATAAATAAAGTTCAAATTAAAAAAATGAAAATAGCAATGTAAGACTTCATATTAATTTTTACCGGTACATTTATAATATTCCCAGTATTATTTATAATAATTTTTTACCTAGTGCTTTGATGGCCCATCCCAATTTTTTACACATGAAAATAGATGTAATAAGATTTCAAAGAAGAAAAAATTCATTGCAATCCGTTATGAGGTTTTTGAGTTATAAAGATCTGAAGCTTACAAAATGGAGTATTAGTTTCTTTTGTAAATTTTCACACGAGTACTTGCGCACGCGCAGAACGTCGTCAATTGTTTTTATGTGATCGTACAGCATCTTGTTTTTCTATCACTTTCAACTGAGAACGTGCGTTAAAAGAACTTTATTGTCTACTACTGATGACAACAGCCGAAAATTGTAAGTGACTTCATAGTGTTGTATGTGTAATCGTGTACGTGATTTTCGTGAAGGTATTACGTAAGTACAAATCCTTTCCTTTCTATTAAAATTTCACATATTAGAGGTAGAAAAAAGGATACATTTTAGAATACTGACACGAACATCACAAACACAATACAGAAGCGGTAACGTTTCGCAAGAGCATTTTCACATGGTAGGAGAGAAAATAGACACAGGGGACTAGTACGGGACTTGTGCTAAGGAGACGCCCTATTACCAACAGTTGCTGGTAACAATATGGCCAGGTTTTAGGAGCGGGAAAATGACTAGATGGGTCGAAGAAAACAGCAAATGGAGAAGGTAAGAACGTTACTAGGAGTAGGTACGGGGCTTGGCTTTCTAAAGGAAATTTAGAGTAATGAATCAGAAGGGAGATGGAAATATTAATAATGATAATAATAATAAAGATGAAGGGGAAAGCGAGAATAAACAAAATATTGAAAAATAAGATAAAAGCGGAACTAGAGACAGAACGAAGAAGAGAATGGAAGAAGAAACTACGCTGCAGGGAGTTGCATGCAGTTGAGGCCGAGTTCATGGTTGGCGGAAAGGATAGAGATGTAGTCTGTTCCCATCTCTTTCTATGGCAGGTGAGTCAGGATTCTGACTCGAAAGGTTTCGTCAAAGGGGCAGCCGTGGTAAGAAGTGTATTTCGGTATGCAGAGGTGCGGAAGTTGTCATTTCGTGGAGTCTCCTTGGTTGCTGATGTGGATTGTTCGAGTTGTTTGGGTTTCTCCAACGTAGAAGGCAGAACGTAGGTTACAGGGCAGGAGATAAATGAGGTTGGAAGATATGCAACTGCCAGAATGTCGGAAAGCGTACGTCTCGTATTTGAATGAATGTATTTTAAGGCCTTTAGGCAACTATGGCTTAGGCCGTATGGATGATGATGGGATGAATTGGTGGAATGAAGAAAGTGGGAGGAAACGGGAGTACCCCGAGAAAACCCACGCCACGGTGTTTGTCCACCACAAAGCCCACATGGCATGAGCAGGGATCGATCCGACGACCCCTAGAACCAGAGGTGAGAGCTCTACCAACTGAGCCACCGTGGCCCCCACCGTATATCTTGTGAGTAACAGGTTGTTCGAAGGTCAGACTAGATTTTTAAAAAATAGTACATGTTCTCCAGGGGCGTCTGTTATACTTGCCAGGTTTGGGGGAGGAGGAGGAATAGGACCAGTTCTGATGAGAATGGTTTTGAGATTCGGAGGTCAGCGGTAGACTACTTTGGGTCACGACGGCAAAACTGTTTCAGTTTCAGGTACTGCAGTGAGTTTGGGGTGCGCCAGTTTGAGGAGCTTTTGGAGGGTCTGAAGGCTGGGGTGATAATTGGTGAGAAGACTGGGAGTGGAGGGAGCTTTCCGAGGAGGCAGGTTGGTGTTAGGGTGATTCCAGGCACATTTCTGTTGTTTAGAGATGAGGTGTTTGGGATATCCACGGTCAGTGAGAGCTGAGGAGAGGGTATTGAAATAAATTTGAAGCAGGTCATCAGAGGAACAGATGCGGATCCCCGGACAGCAAGAGATTATGGAAGAGAGCTTTTGATATTATATGGATGGGAGCTGTTGATACAGAGATGCTGCATATTGTTGGTAGGTTTGATGTGAACGCCTGTTTTAAGTCGATGTTCTTAAGGCGAACATCCAGATCAACGAAATTTGTGTTCCCTGGAGATGGACCAAATGAATTTGATGGGAAAGGTGCAGTTGAGGTTTTGCAGGAAAGTTTCCAGTGACTTTTCCGTGGGTCAAGATCAAGGAAATATCGTCGATATAGCGAATCTAGGTAAGACGACAGAAAATGAAATATTGATGATCACTATTGTAACTAGTACAAGAAATATTTCATAATAAAGGGGTATTACGGTGAGGTTTCATCGATACAAATAGGCAGCTATAAAATTTATTATATATCACTCAAATTATCGTACTTGTTATATTCGTGCTAAAATCCTGCTCTACCGCACAACCCGGTCGATAACCTTGTAAAAATGCTACAAACTTACATACATTTGTCTTTTTATATATTACTTCTACGTTTCGCTCGTTTTGTATTTGGCCCTTTCTACAATGCGCTCTTTCGGTTTTCGCCGTTTTTGTTTCGCTCGTTTTGTGTTAGTTCTTTTCTCGTGATACGGAAGCAATCACCACCCGGAGATCCGGATGAGGGGCTACTTTACCTCCGGAATAGTTTAGAAAAGAAATGTTTTTCTACAATATGATGCTAGTGCTAAAGACCGTTCTACAGTAAGTTTCATTAGAGTTCCTGGTACGCATTGCACAAGGTCTGTTACTGAGAGTGTTATTTTAATAGCAAGGAGCAGAATTGTCTACCCGCACATTCCTGAACACTGAGAGAAACGTTTCAACAGCAAAATCATGACGACGGATTGTAATTTAAATTAGCCAAAAAATTCCAAGAAAGCATATGTTAATAATAAATGTGAGCATAGAGAAATGTCCGTGAAAAAAAAAAAAATCACATCGCCAGGAATCGATACTAAGCAAGCAGGCGATTTGGAAGCTTGATTTGCGCAGT
This sequence comes from Lepisma saccharinum, assembly GCA_022664845.1. NCBI lineage: Eukaryota > Metazoa > Arthropoda > Insecta > Zygentoma > Lepismatidae > Lepisma > Lepisma saccharinum. Next base: position 41,795 of record JAGDQP010009294.1, read on the forward strand.
ACGCATGCCAGTGCTCACGCGTGAAATAAAATCTCGCCAGGGTGGAAAATCTGATAAATTGAGAAGCTAAATATTTTTTCTCATCCTGGAATTCCCTAAGAAATAAGATTGATTCATTCACGTGCATTCTGCTGGGTTGCTTCATTCAGTAACGCAGCGCAGTTTCTGAAGTAAGTGCTGTTCTGTCTTCAAGCCTTTTCACTATATTTTCTGTTTTCGAATCTCCAGAAGTTCGTAAAGAGTACTTTCTGACGGGTTCACACTGCAGGAATCCCTGCGTGATAAGCCCCTCTCTCTCTCTGGCGTATTTAAAGTGAACTTCCTGTGTAACGTCAACATTATCTTCGTATACTACTTCCAGTGTAATTTGTTAAACTGACACCGCTGGCGGATAAGTAAAATTTTCAGTAATTCATATACGAACTCTAATTAACACATAACCACACACGCCAGCGGGGATTCCCCGCATTTGAAGAAAACATGCTTTTGGACCCTCGTGAGTCGATTAAGGGAGGTTTCACTGAGGAATGCCGTCAACCCTAAAGTTATCGTATACGGTCTTGTCTCACTGAAAATACATAATTAGCTAAAAAAGTAACATTTCCTAATAAATATTGCAAATTAAAAAAAAATGTTTCCACAATCACTGAAATAATTTCACATTATAATTAAATTGAAATTTACGATCTATAGCTTCCTTAAAGGCGTTACACAGGAAGTTCATCGTTATAGTCCCTGCCTTCACCGATATTTTCGGGTTTCGCATTCAAAATCAGTTTTTTTTTCTGGCGTATTTAAAGTGAACTTCCTGTGCACACACAGGAGAAAATGATGTCATGTATCAAATTTTAAAAAAAACTGATTTTGAATGCGAATCTCTATATTTTGGACCCTGAGAAATATAATGGGCGGTAGGTGAAAAAATACTACCCATTAGATAAGCACACATGTAAAAAATGTGACATTTTTTTTTAAATTTTATAATAATATATCTAGGATAAAAATTAAAATAGAAGAGATGCTCACATGAGTAGCATTATAAACTTTACAACTACTTCTGCCTCGTATGTCTGCCTTTTATGTTATCTCTCGTTACGAGGGACATTCAAAAAGTTTAGCAAGTGACCTCAGTGTAGCTGAACTAAAATGAGTGTCCAGTTGTAAATAATATAGGTGGCAACATTGGACCTTGAGCTAACAGATGATGTGGTTCAACCAATTCTGTTTTGTTCAGTCTAAAGGAGCAGTTTCGTTTAGGCGATGGTCGTATTCAATGACCTCATTCAGTGAATGCGTGCGACGGAACCATGTAGTGGGGTAGTTTTGTTTGTGCATTTGGCGCGTTCGCGATGCCGTAGTATATCTATACAATCATATGATTAACTTCTCGTGCATTACAAGTTTTAACATCTTTCTGTAAACAACATTTTTTAGTTTCAGAATTTTAGACATGATGACGAACAACTATAATAATAATATAAGCAGCATTTTAAATTAAACTCAACTTTCATTCAATATCAAACAAAAGTGTTACTTCAAGCTGCTGTAGTACTCTGCAGCCATCTATTGAGCTCCAGACTTACTACATCTGTGCATGCATTCTCTTTCTTTCGTGTTTTACCAACAATTTCATAGCATTTTCGTCCAATTCTTGACGTAGCTTTCAATCCTCATCTCTTCTGAAGTTCATATTTGGCACAAAATAGTTCCAAATTCAAAGAAAACACGAATGTAAACTGCACAATACTCTGCAACGCACGCGATTGCTCCAGCTTCACTGGTCTCCCAGGGGTCGTTCCAACAGTTGCATGCGTCCGATGCACAAACCAAACCGACTCCACGGATTTCCCTTCAACATGCCAATGAAGTGACGCGTGCAGCAGTTGCTTGCGACATGTAGAGAAAAGAAAAATAATTTTTAAAACGGTCTATAGAACAGGTGTAACAACTAAGCGGAGCAAATGAAACAAGAAACTTCTATACAGCATGGAAGACAATGACTAAAGGATATACACCTAGAGAAAAGACAGCAATAGCAACATGATTAGCAACACAGAAGAAATATTGACAAGATGGAAAGAATACTTTCATGAACAACTCTATGACGAGAATGGGAATGAAGAAAGATATCAGAATAGAACACAAAGACGAGGATGAATTAGAAACAGAGCCAACAAGAGAAGGATTGCATAGAGCATTGCAGAAGATGAAGAAAAACACGGCCCCAGGCGAAGATAACATAACAGCAGAAATGGATGATCAGGACAAAAGAAGAGATAAAAACATATCGTAAGATCTGTGAAGGGCAGAGACTCAGATGGTATGGGCACTTGCTAAGGATGAAGGAAAGCAGACTGCCGAAAAGGATAATGAACGAGAAAATCTATTCCAGAAGAAGAAGAGGGCGTCCTAAAATAAGATGGACTGATAATGTAGAGCAAAATCTGAAGTGTATGATGGTTAAAGGATGGAGAGAGAAGGCCAAAGATAGGCAGAAGTGGAGGTTGATTGTTAAGGAGGCCAAAGCTCACCCCGAAGTAAGTAAGGTAAGGTAATAAATACCTCGTAGTACGAAATAACGACTGAGCTTCGACTAAATAACTTTCTAAATCTGAGACTATTTTATTCCCTCGGCATTCGCTCTTTTCACTGCGTAATGAACAAAAACTTGAAGAAAAGATTAATTAAATGTTTATATCGAGTATCACCTTCCAAGCAGCGAATATTCTTTCTAATTGCAAATACAGAAGTCGGATCGAAGCTTTTATGTACAGACTCCGCAGCCCTGCTCCTACCTATCGTAGCTTTAACTCAGCTGATGAATCCTAATTACATCAAATAAAATATTGTGACTTATGTTTTCATCAACGTGTCCACCTAGGACATCTTAAATTTTGGGGAACTTTTGAATAATTTGGCTACATTCTGAGCAAACAGACCAACCCACAATAACTGCTGGCATTGTGCAGAAAAAAATAATGTGCCTTCTATTATTCTATGGTTTAAAACAGATTGGGTCATTCCATGCATATTATCACAGCTCCCAAAATGACCATCTCAGATTTGTACGAAAAGAGATATTGTAATGTACGTATATAAAATATTAGCCTTCAATGATACACGGTATCCATATAGCAGGGCTGCCAACATGAGAAAAAATATAAAAATATATGTGTACAAGGTCAACAAAAAATCATAAGTTGGTTTCTAATTGTGCTAGAACATTCATCTTGGGCTTGTTTTAAAGATAACATAACATAATTTTGATTAAAAAAAATATATTATTATGGAAAAATATTGCATTTTCATTGCAAGATCACATGATGTAAACTTTGTCCTTGAATATCTAAAAAAAAAGGGTATCTTCATTTTTTTTTTTAAGGAATAAAGTACATTATATAGTTAAATGCAACTATCTTTGCTGCAAGTTTTATCATGGAATGGTTTCACAGCAATAAAAAGAAATATTCAGTATGGACTTAAACCCTTTTTGCACTAAAATGCTTAGTGACGAGTCCAGAGATGTCTGAAAGTCTCTCACTCGGTATGTAGTTCCCATCTGGCTGGAGATATTGTGTGTGAAACCAATAGTGCAAGGAGCTGGTACAATTTCTGTGAACATATACTTCTGTGAGTAGCAGGGTTGCCGCCCCTCCAGATTTTCAGCCCGATGCAACGTGTTCCTTTAATTGTGTAATATGTTCCTTCTTTCACTCTTTTCCTCTTGATCAGTGATGCTCCAGTACTACTCAAGCTGTAATTTACTAACTGCAAAGCTAATCCTGTCCTGTATGCTAACATTTCTGTGTCGCTTCCCTCATCATTTACCGTGTCTGAACCTTTCTCAAAAGTAATCGACTACCCTTCAGTTTGTTTCCTACTAAATAACTAACTTTAGGGCTCACGGGACTCGTAAGTTCATCGCCGCAGTAACAAACGTTTGCAATTGGATTCCATGCTGGGCATGCTCAAGTCACTTCTTATCACTGGCAACTACCTATCGCTTCTAATATTGTCATCCCAATGGCCTCTTTCCCTCCGCCTTATCGACTACGATGGAATATAATCTTCGTTTTTCCCCCATTCGAGCTAATTCGTTTCCTACATTATCACAGATCATATGATCACTGGTTAAATGTAGTCTTTTTTTAATCATACATGATTGCAAGTTTCTTAGTTGTTTCCCTTCAAAACGAATGGGTTGCAGCACTGTGCTTTAGTGTATTTCGTATGCATTCTCTCACACACACTTCTCAAATTATTCTACTCACCAGGGTGCCACATTTTGTTCAATAAAATCGGGACAGGAGGTAAAGGGTACTTCCACGAAAAAAAAAAAACATTTGTGAGCTTTATCTTTTTTTAGGACCATCCTAAACTTCTTCTGAGGTTAAAGTTACTAATGATTTAGCTGGAATAAACTCTACTTTTCTTTCAAAGTTGGAATGGAGGAAACTTCCGATTTATATGCACCAAGCCTCTGTAGGGGCAGATACCATTAATATTACAGAGTGAAAAGTATGTGACTGGACCGGGGATCGAACCCGGAACCGTCCCAATGCGCTAGCCACTGCGCCACCCGTGTGAGATGTTCACCATTATTTCTTCCGTATGAGATGTTCACCATTATGAGACACAAGAAAGTCCAAGCACAACTGGGAGTTGTGGTACTATGCAGGTGGTTTCGAGAAAGAACATGGATATCAAGAGTGGAAGGTGTGTGATTGAAAGCGGATCGACTGGATGGAGCAGTGGTTAGCGCATTGGGACGGTTACCCAAAGGTCCCGGATTCGATCCCGGGTCCAGTCACATACTTTTCACTCTTTAACATTAATGTAATTTTCTTATTACTAACAAAGGTTTTTTTTTTACCTGCAATTTAAAAAATCACCTGCTAAAACGTGGAGTGCTGATATTGCAAATATTTTATTATTTAAGTCATGAAAATTGGCGTTATACCAACGCTCCTTAAAAGAATCGTAATTTCTCATATAACAAACAACTGACAGACACGCAGTGGAAATTAATAATCAAAATTAAATGCCTTCCGACAAATCAACACGGGTACCATTTTTGCTGCATCTTTTGTGCTACAAACTGAACAACATGCGTAGCCTGCAAAGAATTGCTTTAAAATTCGAAAACAATGGTTCTCAGAAATAATACGCAGTTTTATGCCTATACTATTAATCATATTCAATATAAGGTAAATTGAGAAAAATTAAGGGAAATACTTACAGCTTATAATTATGTTCCGTATTAGAGCACATATTCACATACAAGTCGGGGGAAACAGGTTATGCTCTAAACTTTCGTATTAACAACCATCGTCACTTTTGCACTACCAACAAACCCGATGTTCCAGTCTCCTTGCACACCGAGTCCCACAACACCAATTTTCATCTATCTTTCCTGGTTGCCATAATCCACATTTTACTCCCTACGACCAGTACCTCAACACGCCATCTGTGGGTGTGCCTTTATTCATGGTTTGAGCGCTAAAATCTATCCTGGCCTTAACCTTCAGTAACTCTAAACCTCCTGTTTCCTCTACATTTCCATCCACGATCTCACCCTGCACTTACACGCTGTATAGTCGTAACTTGTTCCAAGCTCCAGAAATCTGCGTGCTACAGCAGTCAGCTGTTCTCGAGGCTAGATGCATCGTCCGCTACGTGTCGCCACTGTCTCTTCAATCTTGTGCTTTGTGAACACGTACACTTCGGTCTCTTCCTCTACATATGACTAAGTGCAACTGTTTGCACAACATATCGTAGTGACTTGTATATAAGTGAATGTGTGTATACTCTAATACGGAACAAATAAGCTGTATTTTCCTTTATTTTCTTTCATTTTTCTCATAAAGTAACCTTAAATTGCCCTTCCACCTTTCCTTTGTGCTAATCATATTAAATATATATATATATATATATATATATATGCTTCACCTCGGAAAGGTGAAAATCGGAATGTGTCTCCCGACGAAAATTGTATCGAGTCAAAAGTCTGGGCGGTCTCGATAAAATTAAAACGGGTTGCAGCCCTGCTACGCACAGAAGTGTCTCCACAGAAATTGTACCAGACCCTTATACTAATGGCTTACCACACAATATTACAGCCAGACGGGAAGTACACGGCGAATAAGAGACTTTCAGGCATCTCTGGACTTGCCACTAAGCACGTTTAGTGCAAGAAGGGTTTAAGTTTATACTCAATATTTCTTTTAACACCTGTTCCTAAAGTTATCCCAAAATGAGACGAGCACCAAAGATAGACTTGCATTTAACTTTATACTGTACTTTTTTTAAAAAAAAATTGAAGTTACTTTGTTATATATTTAAGGTCAAAGTTTACATCATGTGACAGTATTCTTTTTCCCGTAACAGTATTTTCTTTTTTATCAATATTATGTTTCCTTAGCTTCAAAACAAGCCCAAGATGGATTAGAAGCCAACGTATAATTTTTCTTTTTGTTGTTGACCTTGTACGCATATTTTTTATATTATTTTTCATGCTGGCAACCCTGCTGTATGAATACCCTGTATTACTGAAGACTAATATTTTACATATGTACATTACAATGTCACATCTACCATCCCACGAATTTTCGTGCAAATCTGAGTTGGTCATATAAATGAAATATGTTCATGTGAAGCATAAGCCAAAAGTTGTTAGTTTGCCAGGTAGATGGCTCTGAACATGTATGACGATGAATATGGAAGGAAGGACTATGAGCTGTGTACAAATATAACACAGAGGCAATACTTGTATCATGTATATTTGTATCCACTATAGTATCACATGATACTACAACAGATGTTCGAAGTCGCTACCGTTGGCCTGGAAGCAGGCAACGACACGCCGCTGCATGGAGTCGCTCACACCGGGAATGTTTTCAATGTGCGTGAACAATGCTTGAATGCGTTCGTGTAACATAGTCAAGTCAGGGACTTGTGTCTCGTACACGATGGATCTGACATGACCCCGGGGATAGTAGTTAAAAGTGTTAGGGTCAGGGGGCGCGGCGCGGACAATTGGGCCAGAGAGTCTAATCCCCTTATGGGAGAGTTCATATCGAGGGCTGTAAATTAAGTGGCTAAGAAAGAAAAGGTATACCCATTTAAAGATTCTCTAGACAGGAAAATCTATGGTGAGATGAGTGGGTTATTACTTGATCTGAAAGGGCAACTTGCTAACGAAGTTACCTCGAGAGAACTTGGAAGTTGCTGCATAGTGCATGTACCACATGACCCTCCTCGTCCCAAACGGTATATCCTCCAGCAGCGTAGGGAGATCGTTTACAAGGAACTGGCTTTACAACAGTCAAGTTAACCATGGTGGTAGTACATATGGTCCGATGATAACCGCCCACACATTCAGGAAAACTTATGCTGTTGCTGGACTACCACCGTGGCATGCAAATTTTTCTCTGTCCATACTTGGCGTTTGGATATGTTCTGTAGTGATATGGAGCATCACTATCAAGTGGAATGCATTAGCCACTTAGCACAATTATGTTGCTACCTCTGCAGTGACACTCATCCTGTAACCCCTCGGAAGCAGGAAAAATGTACTTTTTAATTTTTCTATCTTCAGATCCATCTAGTGGGTAAACTATCAACTTTTGATCTACGTTTCACATTAGCATATTTCGTCTATATGACCCACAGAATCACCTCCCACAGTAGTTCCTACTGATTCTGGAACACCCTGTATATATGGCGTTTTCAATTAATATATGTATCTTTACGCAACAAAAAATAGTAATAGAAGATACTATTGCTTCAGAAATAGAATACACCCAATTCTCTTTGAGTATAAAAACTGCCAAATTTTGAGATACGACACTTTGTGATGAGGTCGCCGAAATGTTGTCAGTAGCCAAAAGTGTCCTATCAAATAATTTGAAGATTCTTTTCCTTAATAATAAAATATTTCATGCTTTTACAATTTGCTGTACTTGTTTGTATTCTTAATGCCTGGTTGTTACCCTACCCTCGGCATTCTTTTCATCTAACATGATTTGTTGAACTTTGATTCGCACTCAGTCTAATTTCTCATAAAACGAATTGTTGGTGTATTAGTTGTGATCACTTGAATTCCAGTTCTTAGGCTAGATTTAAGTCTTCAAAATTTCATCGGCGGGATACAGAAGTTTTGCACAAAACAAAAACAAAATTGTAAAGAAATGACTGGTTTGATTGCCACACTTTCTGCAATGTCCTCCCCACCGATTTTTTTATCATTTGGAATGATATCTTGAACTCTTAATACAAAGACCGTATTAAGAAAGAAAAAACTTTTAAATATTGGAGAAAATTGTAATGTTCACTAGTTAGCCAAACCTGTCTCCTTCAGAGCACCCGTTTCCACTGTATGATTCTCAGCATTCCTTCCTGTTCTAAAATTCCTACTAGAACTTCAGTTTTGGAATGGCCTGAAGGTCCTGTAGCAATTTCTCCTGCATTTCCTATATGCGCTGGAAGATGCAACTTTGAGGGTTGACTTCAACTCAGGGGTTTTGTGACGACAGGTGTCTGGTGCTTAAAAAAACCACCTGAACAACGAGTGGCATTATCGTGATGCTCCTTCCAGACCTACTTCTGCCAAATTTCTGGGCTCTTGTGCTGCACGTCTTTTTCGTAACCGTTGAATGATTTTAACGTAGAATGCTACATTCATTGTGGAACCTCGTTACACAAACTGCGAATGGACGATCCCTTGCAAGTCAAAGAAATATTATGTTAGCATGGGATTTCCTCATTCGTGTTTCCTGGACCGTGATGATTGGACCTTCCTTTCCATAGCATACGTGTACACCTACGTTGCATCACCACTGATCACAAGCTTTAGGTAATCTGAATCAGCATTCGCTCGGCGTAACAACTCCAAAGGTCCTGACATGGTCCCCCATTTGTTCGGCTACCATAAAATTAGCGGCCACACGTATCTGCAGTTTTACCGTCAAAATCGTCTTGCACGAGCATAGTTCAGTTTACTGACGCTTAGTTTAATTCAACAGCTCCACGTACAGTTATGTGAAGCTTTAGATGGATGAATTCTCGTACACGTGATCGATGTCGATAGTTGTGAATGGCGGTCCGGACATCACGTTATTCTTGGTAGAGGTTCGACCCACTTTGAAACGTCTGTACCATTCGTAACATTCTGCTTGAGTCAAACATTCCTTACTATAGACATAGAATTTCACAGATACCTGATTTTCCAGTACATTTTCCTTAGTAATAATTGTGACAGATGAGCATGCAGAAGCCCGAATTTCTTTTTCTTTCCACATTTTTGTGGTCTCAAAATGGAATACCGTCTACTCCTGTCTTGGAAGCTCACGACTAAAATCCAGAGTATTGTTCCAGTTCCGATAACCATTTTTCCTTCTTTGAAGCAAAAGAGTTGAAGTTCAGATAGGCATAACAAGATGCCACATCTTTTGCGATAGAGTACTTCCAGACATTTAAACTGTTCATACGCAACAGCACTAAAACAACTCTTATTGGTTTCGGAAATTCTTTCACAACTGATTGTTCTATTGGCTCGCCCTTTGTGTCCAAATCACAATCTTCGTTGTTCCTTGTTAGCGGTGTAGTTCTACTGTGTATTGTGTAATGCAGCGTATCTTACATTCAATGATTTGCACTGTTCACAAGTACTTATTTCGTGCCCCAGTCGAGGATCCCTGCTCATAAACAAACGTATTTCCTTGCTGGAAGAGATCACTTCAAAGTTACTCGTTCACATTCTCCAAGGTGAATCTTACAAACGACATATCTAACTAGTATCCAAACGAAACACTGTTGTCTTTCTATATCTCACAGAGAAACAACTAACTAAATGAACAATGAAAATGGTGCCGGCTGGGATAGGGCTAAACGCATTGTAATCCAACACTACTGTTAATCAATGAATATCGAATGAGTATTCTACAATTGGTATACGTCCAGATGAAAATACTATATTTCGGATAATTTACGTAGTTCACGACACTGGGTTGAAACGATAGTTGGCATCACTTGTTAAAACAAAGGTAAAACACGTAAATTCATACACCAATTGTCATGAGAATAAAAAGAAAAATACAGAACGAAAAGTAGTTGCCTATTTTTAAATGTGCTTCCTACGCGATGCAAATTTTATCTTCTATTCAATCCCAGAATTATTATTAATCCAAATTATGAGTCTATGCTTCCTGAAGGAAATCTTATGTCAGCACTATGAACGAACGCGCTAGTACAGGCAAAAATTCTTCCAGGACGGGCGCTGCTCGTACTGGCCCCACTTTGGCTACGGCTACGCACAGCCCTCACTACCACATCTACGCTCAGCCCTCATCCTCACGTTCCAACTTTACCCTCATCCTCATGTTAAAACTTTGAGCTCACCCTCACGAGGGCAACCCTCGTGTTGTTGAACACCTGTGATAGATGTGAATAAAATAATTTTTGGACTTCTTTCAATACTGAAATATGACATATTGTTATGGTCTGATTTCCTTCTGTAGAATCTCAAGAACTTCTGAAGGTTGGTTCTTCTCTGCAGAATGTCGTCTAATTCTACTTCACCGCTCTATTCTGAGCCGTCAAGAATAAGTACATTAATCTTTTGGTTTTAAAAACACCAAATACTTTCTTCAGCAGTGTTTGTAGTTATCAACACATTTCTCGCGAATCGTCTATCTCAAACTACTTGAGTTTTTAGAATTGTTTCATTTAGCTGAGAAATTTAGAAGGTCCGCAATTGCGGAAGTCATACTCACGTTTTCAAATTTCCCATCTATAAGTATTATCAAGGCCGCTTTTCAAAATTGTATTGTTGGTCATCTGCCCAGCTTTTTTTTTTTTTTTTTTCATTGAAAATACGTACTCACTGCCTAGTCTGCTGTCCATAAATATCACTCAGAGAACGGAAAGTACAATTTACGGCAAAAGAAGGGAAGCACAAGCTTCACACACGGATTTACTTGCAGCACTATTTCGGTACGTATGAAGGCTTTCACGTGGGCATTCAGAAAGTTCTGCAAGTGACTGTACACAATTCAGAGCATGAACCAAATTGAAACTTTCATCGTCAGAATCCCTCGAAGAACTCTTCGTTAGTTTCCACACAGCGTTGGAGGATCTGCAACAATTTATCAAAGACACTGCGACACCCCAACTGAGGGATTGCCAGCAAAGCTGAATTTACGGCCTGAGCAAGACCCTAAACTCGTTGAAAAGGTTTTCCAGCGATGGCAGACCTCACGCAAGGCAAGGGTGGATGAACAATCACCTGGACTTATTTTTGTCACTTAGTTTTTGAACAATAGCTTCTGTTCCGTGAGAACATGAATTGCCATGCAGCAACAACATCTTCAAAGCTCCTGTCTTTGGACGTTTTCGCTTCCGTTCCTTGCACAGCCGGTTGAACCCACAAGTACCATAATATGTCCCATTCATGGTCATTCCTTCTGGCATGGAATCAACCACAAGAGCTCTTCCGTGATAGAAGAAAATTGTATAACTCGTTCTGAGAGCGAAACTTTTGCCCAAGAACAACTCATTTTGGGTCATCTACGGCCAACTACACACAATTCTGGATTTTGTTTGGAGTGTTGTAGTAGAATTAACTTTCATATTTAGTACAAATGTCTGTCAACCGTTTCGAACCAACAGATGGAAAACTGCACATTCCTTCCTTTTCATCTTCTGCTCGTGGGTGAGGAATTGTGGGACCCATTTTGCGCTGCCTTTCCTCATCCGTAAATATTCGTGTAGTATTGGGTTATTACTACAAACACTGATCAACATCCAAACTTAACATTTCGAGCGGAATATGACGATTTTCTTCCATCGTCACCCTATGCATTGTCCTCTCGTTCACAGTTTCCCCAGGTCTGCCAGACTAGGGTTCATTTTTCAAGCTCTCCTGGCCCTGAACAAATAACCCAATCCATCTTGCTACGATGTCAAATGAACACACTTGGTCTCCATGGGTTTTCTTTGATTTTTCACCAAACTTTTATCTTTTGAAAATGTAAGATCAAATGTTCTCCTTGGTGAATGCCATGCTTTTTCGCCAGCTGCTGCAACATGAGTGAATACAACAGCCTTCCTCCCTTAAACTGAACAAAACAGAATTGGTTGAACCATCTGTTAGCTCAAGGTCCAATGTTGCCACCTACATTATTTACAACTGGACACTCATTTTAGTTCAGCTACACTGAGGTCACTTGCTAAACTTTTTGAATGCCCCGCGTAACGAGCGATAACATAAAAAGGCAGAAGCGGCTCTGAAGTTTATAATGCTACTCGTGTAAGTACCCCTTCTCGTTTAATTTTTCTTGGAGATATTAATTATAAATTTAAAAAATGTTAAAGGTATCTCCTGTGCGATACGGACGCGCCGTTGTGGTGGTAGCGATCCACATATTCTCTACCCACGGTACGAAGGTCGCATGGCCAGTCCCACGCTCGACCGCCTTTACCTTCCCAAGGTGCCCAGGAGTACTAAAGACACTCTGGTACTCAATTTGACAGGAGGCTGAGTACATCTCAGAGCGCGCCAGATATCGGAACACTGCGAGAAAAGTCTCCAGTGCCCTGGCCGCTACCGCCTAAGCCACGGCAACTAATATTAATTATAAAATAAGTTACTAAAAGGCTACTTTCGTGTACTGGTGTACAAATATAAATGTGGCTAGCTTCCACCAATAAGGTACTAGATACAAGTTTTCAATCCTCGTGTTTATATTGTTGTGTCAACTATTTTATTAGAGAAAAAAAAACTTAATTTTCAAGAAAGTCTTCAAATGGTGAGGAACGTTTTCTCTCCCTTTTCTAACGTTTCGAGAGCAACGTCCGTTCTCCTGATCACAGAAAAAGAGACGCCTAGTTATTTCATGGAAGCAGTTCGAGAGTAAAATAAAGAGTTAGAAACAAAGAACACTTGTGATTAGCATTCACTGACGACGTCTTCTATAAAGGCGTGGCAGTGGAGCCAGATACGTTAAAGTTGATATGGTAAATTTACTAAAGATGCAACACTACTTTGTTAACGTAAAGTGTACTGCGAGTATAGCGTAATTAAGGCAATGGATGACCCTTGCGATCAGAGCTAGAAGTGCATGTTTACTGAAAAATGGTGCCCACGCTTTATGTAGAAAACCACAGTCTGTGTTGAGAACAGTTTTTTGGAAATAATGTAACAAGCCTCTTTGCAGAACAGTCTATTTCAGGGAATTTTCAAATGGCGGACGCCGATCCGGATCCGGACCTCCAAGGTTCAATAAAAATTGAATTTATTTACGGCCTTTTGCGTTCATGCCGGGTTTGCTACGATGAGAAGGCTAATGTATGAATGTATATAATTAGTAAACACTTCACTCGTTGAAATACGAAAAAAACATAGAAATGTAATGTGAATTTATGCTAACTTTTTCTTTTTAACTTTCTTATGGTTATTCCACAAAATTCAACGGAGTAGCTAATAACCATACTGTCTTACTGTCCTGTTTTAATTTATTTGTGGATGGATAGGGGAAGGATGCGAGATCGAAGTTGAAGGTACCATTCCACAATTTGTATGGTGCGTCAGCATGGTCGGCCGCTGGTATAGAACCAAGAACCCCCCTCAATGCGAAGGCAACTATCTACCAACTTAGTTACAGCCACTGGGCCTTATTGTTCTGTCTTATTCTCAGTCGACTAGTATCAGGACCGCTAAAACCTTTTTATTACGATATTACCATCTATGCAGACACCAGGAGAAAATAAGTGAAGATGTTTGGTTTTGTACAAAACGTGTACACTCGTTACGTAGATATTTAGAGAGGTCAGAAACTGGGTGTTGCCCTCTGGGATATTTAGAGAGGGCGTCTTCGGCATGTTGCGTGTTCACTTCTGCGTACTGACAGAGATCTTTTGGTCATTCCAACACATGTTTTGTTGCAACTGCACATGCCTTTATATAAGCTTGGAGTGTTGCATTTTATCTGTGAAATAATTCTTAAAACCAGTGAAGAACTTTTCAAGATCAAATGTAAGTTTACGTGGCGAGGTTCAAATTCTAAGCTTACCTTCAACTTAGTACGTCTAACAAAATGGCGATTACAAACCCAATAAGTGCATTGGCTTCATCAGGTGAAAAAAATAGTAGGCTAAAAGTTGTGGGAATAAATGAAGCCGTCCGCAAAACTGGCCTTTGTGTACGTAGTGGGGGGAACGGAGCCTTTATCTTTTTCATTTTGGGTTTAGTGTATTCCTACCTTTTTACCAATACGATGTCATTGCATTTACTTTCAATAGTCAATCCCCGCCACTAGGGGCAAGCGTATCCTTACCGTTTCTTGCCCACTTCTTCAAGCCTTCCCACACCTTCTCTAACCCACTTGGAGCACTGTATGTATGTATGTACAAGTTTGGTTAAACTAAGGAGAGAGGGGGCAATCAACTGAGTCATAGAAACCACTACACTGGGCTTCGAGACAGCCATCGTAGCCGTGTGTCTGACTTTGGTGACCCCAGTCCGCTATTTCTTTATTCAAATATTTCTCCAATTGTCCTCACAATGTTGGGTCCACACCCAAATGTTTGTCCTTTTCCCCTGGGAATCGAATCCGGATTTCGGAACCGGTCGCACTGAAGACAACCGCGCTACCGTTTAGGCCAAGCTGGAGACTCCGCACAATGGCACAGTAACGTTAAAAGAAGATTGTAGTACACAGAACTAATTAGCATCCGAAAAGAACAGTTTCACTTTACGCGAATTAAACTATGTATATTGTTGTTATACGTGGGTAGGCTGAAAAATAGAGCAGAATCCGCGTAAGGCGAAAACAAAACAGTACAAAAAGTGACACCTGCTGCCACCTGATAACAACATGCCCCCACTATAAACATGCCAAGGTTCATGAAATTCCATTCACTCGTTCTGTATGAGTAGCCTGTGAAGTGGACTCAAGTGTGCCTGCTGTCAACTGTATTGCACGAGGTGTCATTATGATCCCCCAACTTTCGTCTCCTGTCACAATGCTACATCTTTAAGTGCACCTATTGTTATGTTCGTATATTCAAAGAGAGCAGACTACTAATGATGGTAACTGCGAAACTATGTACAATTTATCATTTATTATTGATGTCAATAATTTTTATTTTCCCGTTAATTCTTGACAGATGCTCAGTTTGCCATTCTTCTCAACATATCGTCACCCTGGAACCAACAGGTACTATGTCCACTTTTTGGCAAAATGGAGTTAACACTGCAGTCAAAGACCTTGTACTGAAGGGCACCATCTCCGAAAATATCATCTCACAAGTGGTTATAGAAAGGTTAAAGATAAAATGAATTTATACAGACTTTAAATGGAACTTCAAATTTTAAAACTGCTTTTTCTCAAAACTAGCAAAAGTGGACATAGTATCTACTAGTTCCAAGGTGACGATATGTTAGAAGAAAAAAAACGTAAATACTTTCTGAATGTTATGAACAATGCAACACGAATGTTGTTCTACATTTTCCTAACAATGAATAAACTGGTTTCCACAACCGGAACTAAACCTGTACGATTCGTTCAAATCACTGGGTTGTGCAAACTATACACACTCACTACAAAGGAAAACCTTACTGTAAAGTAGAGGTGTTCGAATTCAGGAATATTCCGGAATTGACTTCGCAATATACTGTAAAGTCAATCATGATGCGCCAATTGCTGCGGTTGAAGAAGGGTATGGGAGGGCAGTGATTCCTCTAAGCTGTTTATGTTCTATCATGTGAGGCTGGTTCGGGAGTAGTTTTACAAGTTGTAAATTACACGTGTAATGATTATAAAAAGATTGCAGAAGAATAAGCAGGCTGTTCTACAGAATGCATCGGGCACTTCCTGAAACAGGAAGTTAGCTACAACTAAGCTCATCCAGCCTCATCTCAACTAAATTCAGTTCGTAAGTATTCTCATCTCCAGAACACACTTTCTCGTTTATAGAAAGTACGCCCGACGCAAGCTAAAGTACTACCAATAAACTTAAATGCTCACAAATGAAAGACAGCTCGGAACTTGAAATGGACGACAAGAAACAGATTTCAGTTTCGATTTCTTACGTCTCGTATTTACGAAACCTGAAATCCCAGGAGCTGAAACGAAGAACCTCAACAGCCGACTGATTTCAATTAATTTCGAAAACAACGTAAAATAAGTCATCCTGAGTTCGTATTCTCTTCTTCTTGCTTAAAAACTCCTGAAGCCGTGATTTGCAATATTAGGTGAATCGAGCGATTAACTGGCTCAGCTTTTGTAGGTTACTTTGATGAACAAAAGATCATGGCTGGGTTTCCTTACAAATAAGTATAATCAGTGTAATTAAGCAGCTTATTCAACCTTAAGACCTTGCAACATCCCTTCCTGTGCCTAAACTAAAATAAGAAAAACGAAATTAATATTTTCTACCGCAGTTTGAATGAAACAGAGCAGATAGTGATTAATTTAAACTTCCATTTAGGAGACGATAATAATTACTTGTAAACTCCGGATAGGTTTGAGAAAAAATTAGGGGTCAGAACTTCTGACAACTTGTACTATGGATGGACTAACTCATGATAACACAGAGTTCAGTTCCAACGACCATCAGAATTTTGTCCAAGCACAGAGATAACCACACTGGATGGTAGGGGTATTCAAACAATAACCCTTGAATGTTTTACAGTAGGCAACAGCTGGTCCGCGGGAAGATAAAAGCTATATTAAATTCTGTGTGTTATGACTAGAGCCCGGATGTTCAGGCACTGAAAAGTATTAAAAAAGGCAGGCAAAAAGGCAAATAAAAATGTAAAAAAAGGCAGTCAAATTTGAAAAAAAGGCAGTCAAGTTTGCAAAAGAATAAGTGAAACGTGGAAAAGAGAGAGTAAAAATTGAAGAGAGGAACTTATTTTTATTAAAATTTTAAAAAATTATTTACAAATAAGAAATAACCAAGAATTAGTAAAAATTATTCAACTGTAATTTTCAAGGGTAAACACTTTGATCTTTATTTCAATAATTTGATGCTCAGTAACCAATTTAGTTGCTTTTGTAACGAAATAGTATCCCTATCTGACGGATGCCGACACCAATAAAAATTTGCTTGCTGCACAATAAAAACAAACAACGCATACACTTAAAACAGTATTTTTAATCTTACCTGGCAGAAAACCAAGAAATGAACTTGGTAAATATTGATTGTAAAATGTTAATGCTTAAAAGTATGGTTTTCATTGACTTTGCAAATTTAGCCCCCAAAAAAACTAACACAAATAAACACGCGTCTCACATATTGCAGCAATAAAATAAAAAAATCACACACTTTAGTGATGCCAGTATTTAATGTTACTTGTTGCACATCACAACTAGGATTTTCTTTAAGTTGTCAGCTGTGAAACACTGCCTTCTGTCAGACAAAACATTTTTCATTGCTGAAAAGGACCGCTCGACGTCAACGGATGTTACAGGGGCGTATTTGAAGCATGCTGTCAGGAGTGGATTCATTTCAACCGTGGCAATATTGTCGCCAATAAGGATTTTGCCGATCTGCTCAAGTTCCTGAAAATCAGAATTGTCACTACGAACACGCATACATTTGTCACTAATTAACTTTCCTTTAGGGTCAGGAACAGAATTAATCGCGTTGACACATTCATGAAAAATAGCCAGAGAAGACACAAGGGTTTGTCCTGATTTCTCAAGTTTAGTAATGGCTTCTGGCAATATTCTGTAATGGGCTGCAATAAATGACAAGTCACTTCGAACAGTTCCCAAATCTAGTAATTTTTTTACATCTCCTACAGCAGAGGATTCTTCTTCGGAGAGAGACTGGAAAATTTCAGCTAACACTTCAAAATTCTCTGCATAATAAACACATGCAAAAATCCATGTGCCCCATCTTGTCAGAATTGGTTGTAGAGGAAGAGAAATTCCTGGTGCCGAGTCCTTAAATTCATGGATTCTCGAG
>JAGDQP010009295.1:0-59767 GCA_022664845.1 Lepisma saccharinum
ATTCTTTGCTACATACTACAAGAAATCATAAATATATTTTTCAGAACCCAGGACGTGAGATAATGTTTTCTGTTAAAGAAAAGAAAATTCCAACCCTTGCTCGCTCACTCACACTCTCTCAGAATCACATACCGCCGACTCAACGTTAATTGGGTGGCCTATCTTGTAGGCTTAGAGAAAAATCGTGTATAACAAAGTGATGTGAACATAATTTTGGCCATGATAGTACATACAAGTCCTCTGCTTGGGTTCACATACTATAAACTGAACCTCTCTGCTATACTTGGGAATGTTCTGCGGGTTCTAATACCGGTTTCCCCTGTTTTCCAGTCCTTTTGCCATTTGTCCGTAAGCCACTGTTGAACATCATCTTTGGATTCTAACATTCTACACGTTATTTATTATATTCCATTGTTCATTTTTTATCCAATATAAAATCGCTCTCCGAATAAACAAGAGATGTAATGGTGGGATCCCCAGTACCACTAAAAGTGCATCTTCCGAAACCGTTCTATATGCTCCAGACATTCGTAAGAGAAACTTCCTCTGAACACTGTTAACACTTTTAGCTAGCGTCTGATTCTGCTCTAGTCTATGTGCCCAAACACTTGATGCATATGACATAACCCCTACACGAATTAACCGTCATAGTACTTCCTTATTGCCTTCCCTTATAGTCCAAAATCATTCATCGTAAGAGTCACAAATCTATTCGCTATTTTTGTTTCTTTTTGCTTGACATATTGTATTTGAGAATTAAACTTCAAATTCTCTTCTAGGTCAATATCTAGATAGTTTATATTCGCAACCCTTCCTAAACTTCTACCACTATATTTAATGTATTTAACTGTAGGATTTCTAGCAAGGTTTCTGCTCAATAACAAATATTTCGCTTTCCCTGTAGATATTGTTAGTTTGTTGATATAACACCATTCTCTACTTTTCTCATTATGATGTCAATCTTCCTTTTCAGTTCTCTCCTACTATCAGCACTTACAGTCAGCACCAAATAATCTGTGTAAGATGTTACATTACTCACACTTTCTTTCTTATCCAATTCTTCTCAGCAAGGGTACAACACCACGTCCAAAAAAAATTGGGCCGAAATCGACCCATGTGGATAATCCTTGGTGGTCATCTTTTTCATTTCTCCATCACGTAGATCCATTTTTACACTTCGATCTTTACAGTAGCTGTTTATTACCTTCCACAGTTATCTCGGCATCTGCAGTTTCTTAATATTTTGTTAATGATGACCAGCAAAGGTTGTCGAAAGCGCCCGAAATATCAATAAAAATTCCAATAAAGTATTTCTTCTCAACTTCCAATTCTTGCACCCTCCGCACAACCCGATTGATGGCATCTTCAGTGCACCTTCCTCTTCTAAATCCAATTCCATAAACTCCTCAAGTCTTTCTACCAAAATTATTTCAAATTTTCCCCAGTACTTTAAACAGTCAAATCGGTCAGTGCGATCACTTTGGGTCACTACGATCTTTTCACTCACCTTTCAGCAATACTATTCATTTCCCTTCTTGCCAAGTTCTCGGGAAATTTCCTTTCTTTATACATTCAGTATATAAACGCGCAAGATATGGCTCCCAAATCTCACTCATACTTTTGATAACTTCAGCTTCAATGTTATCTATACCGGGTGCTTTGTTATTTCTGTCTTATTTCCCCTTTCACCTCTTCATTTATTACTGACAGGTACTGGTTAATATCTACATGAACAGGTGGTTGTTGCGCTATTCTTCTGTTCTCTATGCTCTTCTCTTTCTGTTTCAACCACATGATCTTGTAGCAAATGCCTCCACAACACCTGTAATGAACCTCTCCAGCCCTTGGTAATTGCTAAATCCGGGTTTTCATCGTTGTTAGTATTACCGGTGTCTTGATTTTCTTATTAACGATTTTATAGGGTACCCCCCAGGTTCTACATCGATATTCCTTTCAATAAAGCGGTAATACTCTTCTCTTTTGCAGTCAGTACTTCTTGTTAATACGAGTATATCTACTTTGCCTTTCTATAACTTTGAAGTCGTCTATCCCTTAATTGTGGATAGCTTGTGGTTTGATAACTTCGACGTTTGGCTCTGGTACTTCTTTTCAGGCCCTCTAAATTATCATTCCAAAACGGTATTTCTTTACATTTCTTTCCTTTTCTTATACTGGGTATGTGATGTTTTAAATGTGCCTATTACTACTTTCTGTATATTTTTTGTTAGTTCATCTAAATTCTCCCCAGCTTCTACTCTGGGAATTTCAAGTTTACTTTTACCTTTTTCCAATTCATGTTTTTGGGATTATATTTTATTACTGGTATATTACTATCCACCATTTCTTCTTCCTCCTCTTCATGACTATATTTAAATTCAATCAATCAAATTATGATTACTTTTTATACTCCATCATATACCTTCCAATATTTAATTCTTTTGAAGTTTCTCTCTGTTGCTGAGGCTACATCAATTTGGCAGCTATCCCCTGCCCGTCCTCTTTACGTAGGTGGGCTTCCTTCTTTATGTACTACACACACATATTCCCTTGTAAGATTAATTCTTCTAGCAATTCACCTTTATTACCTGTAGCCTGTTCATGCTAAAATATCGACTTCGCATTTGAATCTAAGTTTCTAAAGTAGTCTAATGCACGCTCTAGCTTATTTATATGTATTTGAATATCAATAGAATATTGAAAATATGCATTCACTAATATAAAAGTATTTCTTCCAGCAGGCCAGGCAACGACAGCTTTTGGTGGGCGAAGGGGGGCCGACGTCAGGTTTCGAAAAATTCCGACAATGAACCGACGTCAGCCGGCGGGTGCTGGGCGGTCTTACGCCCCTATGCCGGCAAATCGGGGACCTACGGCTGGACGACTAAACGACACTTATGGATCGGCGCCGATCTTGGCTCAACTATTTCCCGGCTACTAGTGGTGGTTCCATCTATCCCCGACGGCGGCCGACTAATATCCCCATCTTGGTTAGCATTTGACCTGCTGGGTTATACCTCCTGTCGTGATCACGCCTGAAACAAACACTGTTCAGAGGAAAGGAAATGATTAAAAACTTCTCGGCCTCTGGGCACTGGACCGAAATTTAGTTACCGGGTCAGACCCGGTTGAAAACTTAACCCGGTGACCAGTTTCAGCTCTGCTTCTCACAGTTGGTAACAAGCGCAAGGTAGAAAACCGATTATTAGAATATAAACTGACATTTAGAACTCAAACGTTTAACGGCTGACTTTTTAGTCGTGCTTAAGTCCTTTGCTATTATGATTGCGTTAGAAAATAATGAAAAATTAATAAGATGTATGTACAGTTGAAATATACTTTAAAATTTCCAGTCCCTTCAATTAGGATACGATGTGATTGACACAATGAAGTAATGGACTGCCTTCCTAAAGAGTGGATTCTTTAGAATTTATCTTTGTACTGTCAACATTGTTTTTTTTTCTTCTTCAATAGCTTTTATTCTAGATAGCTTATATATTTTATTATTTGAAGAATAATTTGCAATTATAAAATTTTGTTCGCCAGGGATTGAACTCACGAACGCAATTTTCTTTTCTTAAAAAAGAAAATTGTATTCAGAATGCTTAGAACTCGCGCACCCAGTCTTGAGTGTCGAGGTCGATAACCAACATACCACATACGCTTGTTTGTTCTGATGATAAGAAGACAGTATTGACTGGAAACTATCTATATTCTACAGGTCTCCAATCTCATAACAAAACAATATTTCCTTGCTTCCAGTTGTGATCTATTGTGTTCTGTATTTATTGCAATAACAAGCTAGTGACCCAGCGTAACCCAAACATAAGTGACTCGGCGATCCGGTCCAAACCCTGACCCGGTGGCCCGAGTGACCCGGTCTGGACAGTATAATTAACTGGATATTTCGGTGTCGTATGTTTCGTGCTCTAGAGGTAACATGTTCGATACTACACACCTCTGAAGGAAACACTTTTCAAACTAAGGAAATAATTAAAAATTCTGCTTTGTCCTCCAGATTACCGGGTCTACATCGGGTCACCAGGCCAGTCGGGGTCCGAAGCCTAGAGCCGGTGACCCGGTTCAAAGCCTGATCCGGTGACACGGTCCAAAGCTTGACCCGGTGACCCGTTTCAGCTCTGCGTTCAGTCACTAGCCTAACAACTTAACCTGCAGAACCACGCGGGTTGGTTCCTTTTTATCGATAGATTCGACTTAAATTTTAGTTTAAATTGGAGGAAAATGTACCATTTTGTCTGGATGATTGTATTGTAAATAAACACATATGCATGTATGGCCTTTTGGTCATATATCGAATTATAAAACGAATATATTTTGGCAGTTTTAGGAACAAATCTAGTTTAGGGTAAGTATTTTCACATTAATATAAGACCATTTATTGTTTTGCATTTTAACTTAAAATCAACCTGAACAAAGCTAACACCACCAAAAGAAATTGTCATTAGAAAATGGAGAAGTTATAAACTTAAATTAAATGTTCTAATACAGTTAGTGCAATATGACAAGTTGAACGTAACACAAATTTTAACTTCTGAAGACTTGTCTTATCTAGTAGCATTATATATGGAGACAGATACAGTGCAAGCTATCGTCCATATTTTGCCAAATACAATATTCACATGTGCTAAAGGAACTGGGTAGCTCAAAAGGGCTGTGATAGGTGAACTTTTAGGAGATATTTTTATTTAATATCGAGTGTAATCGCCATTATCCTGGATAACTCTAGTCAGTTTGGGATCAACCAGGTGAGCAATATAGCGTCGTCGTGTACATTCTGTCCACTCATGTGAAACCAGCTCCCTAATTCAACTCCAGTGCGTTGTGGATTCTGTGGCCAATTTTCTTGCAGTCCTCTTACAATAGTACTCACAACGCTTTCAATTGGGTTCAGGTGAGCTGCGGAAGGCACCCAATTGACTAGCTTGATATGTGGTTCTCGCTGCAGCCATGCCTGAACCGGACTGGAATTGTGTACAGAGCTATGATTTTGTTGTAATTGTACGATGTCCTCACTTAGTCAAGCTCTTAGAATCCCAGAAAAAAAATCCCTGACAATTTTTCTGGCTCATCCTCGAAACAGTAAGCATGTGTTGAACGAGTTATGATATTCGTCCCTTCAATTCATTTCTCATACTAGCCTAGTTTAATGTTAAAGCAATTCAAAGGCAATGAAACATTCATAAATAAAGAAAATTCTCCACGATAATGTAGATCCTAAGTACTGTTTTTTTTGGTATCTTTTTGTGCAAAACTATTATTTTTGTATTCACTAACTTCTCTACTCAATGTGAAAATTTATTAACATTATGGTATTTATTTATTTATTCAAAACATAACACAACAGGCAATATGCCTAATTACAGTGCTTGCGTGTACATGATAGTAATTACAAGACACAAGAAACAATCATATTACTTCACCTGCAGTTCTTTTAAATTCTTTGTGTCATTCCAAATATATCTACATTAACTTTAGGTTCAATTTTGTTGTAGAAAGCATTCATTCTTCAAATTGGGGATTTATATAGAATTTCAGTCCTTTGCTTTTTGCAATGGAATGTCCCATTATTACCCAATCTAGTTTTAGTGTTCGGGACTTGAATGAAAATTTTCGGAATTAAATCAATACAATCAATTTGATTGTATATTAATTTGTACAGAAATATTAAATCGTTTAAATGCCTTCTTCGTTCCAAAGTTTTAAACAGTAACTGTAAAACACTTTTAAGAATAATCTATAAAAATAAATTTAAGTTTACAAAATAAAAACACAAGTGGCCCGCGGTGGCTCAATAGTACATAGCTCACTTCTGGTGCTAGGGGTCGTCAGTTCTGTCCCTGCATATGCCATGTGGGCACTGTTGTGAACAAACATTGTGTGCATGGGTTTTTCTCAGGTTTCTCCCGTTTCCTGTCACTTTCTTCATTCCACCAATTCATCCCATTATCATCCATCTAGCCTGACAAAAAGTTGACTGAAAGCCTTAGAAATTAAATTGAAATCAAAACACAGCTTATAACCAACGTGACATTGTTACAAAAGTAAAATTGCAACATGAAAACACTTTGATCTTCCGACTTCAGATGGAAACAAGTTTTGTTGGAGAAAACAGCTTCTAAGAAAAAATCACTCAAACTTTTAGTATAGTTACAGTATGCCGTAAAGGACTATACAGTATTACCATTGTTTATTATGGTGTCAGGCTCACCAACACAAATGTTTCACTCGATATGTTTATTCTCTTAGAACATATACTTGCATGCCTTTTAAATTACTTTGGCACAGTTCGGGACAGGGAAACGAAGAGGATGTATGAAAGAAATCGATCAGAGCCTAGTTTGAAGTTACTTTCCAGGCATTCACCTGATATGACTGATGTAAAACCCTGGAAAATCTCAGTTAGGATGGCTGGGTGTGGGGTTCGAACAGAAATATCTCCCCATTGCCGTTCCGAAGTCAACAACGCTACCACCTGTAAGGCTTGGTCAGTATGTTTCAATTTTTAATTTCATTCTAAGGCCTTTTGGCAACTTTCACTGAGGCCGGGTAGGTTTCAAGTATATACACAGTAAAAAATAACTGTGTTAATACAACACAATACTGTGTCCCAGCGTGACACACGGTGTTGATTTCGATACTGAAAATAAAAGTTACAGCTGCAGCAAAATTTGAACATGGGTTGTTGAGTTAGAAGTCCAGTATTTTACCGTCTTTTTATTTGTTGAATTATATAACATTTATTACAAATATAAGAAACAACGCAAATCATATGCAGAATATACTAAACATCGAAAAAGCTATGAATGTGAAACTCTTAAAACATAACTACTACGAACCCCTTGTGGTGTGTTAATATAACGATTTATAATATCCAGTTTCTTTATATAATATACACATTTGTTTATATTTATACAATAGAAATTCTACGTACCATCTTTCATCTGTCATGTCTTTTTCAAATTTAAAGATGTACAAAGTTTGTGATATTAGCCACATCGTGAATTTTTGTTCGTTTTAGGAAACATTCTTTATGAAGGTTTCTGAAAAATATTTTCACATATCATACTGGTACTTCATATTTGTTCTCAAAATACGTCCCAATATAGTTAGATTTTATTTTCCAAATTCTATTCTTATTATTGCATTCAATTAATTTATGTGTATAGGTTTCTTTTTGTTTGCATTTACTGCAAGCCTCGTAGTCCGTAATGCTTTTCTTATAGAAATTGAAGCCGTAATATTCCAAATTATATATTTGCAAGAACATGTGATGATGTAAAATGGAATCAAGTATTAGTACTGCTACATTTTGACATAAGATACCATAATACGTATTTAACATTCCATTGTTTTCCAACGTTTGTTTGTCCAGAACAAAGATAGTGTTTATAAAAGTCTCTAACAGTAAAAGATTCCATATTAATCTGACCTATGACGGCAGAAGCAAAATCTACAATCTCCGGAGCAAAATGCTTCATAGGACTTTTTATAGAGCGAATGTCTACATGAGCTGTAACCTCTGTATTACTAATGGCTGTAAGTAAAGCCTTAGACGACAAGGTATCAGTATCGATGCATAAAGCTTGTAATAAGCGATGAGAGAGTAACACTCTAGCTCGTATTTGAACGTTTTAAGATTGATACCTCCATCTTTTATTTTTTATCCAATACATGACTGGGTGCTTGTAAAAATTGATTATACCATAAAAAGTAGTCTACATGTTTTTGTTTTCGAGTCGAAATTTTTTTTAGAAGCAAGGAACAATTGTAATTGATAATATATTTTGCTGAAAACAAAAATATTTAAGAACCTAGCTAGCTCTATCAATTAAAGATGTCAGATATTTATTATATGTTTGCGTATAAATGAAAAGGGTTTTTATAAAATTTCTTCCGCATTTTCAACGGTTTGGGCGAAATCACTATACCATTCTACACCAAGAATGTTTAAATATTGCTTCATATTAATCTGTTGCAAAGTATTACCGTGTATGTTGGATTTTAAATTTAGGGCCTGAGCTTTATGATCGTTAAGGGTAATGTGAGAAATGCTTTCCAAAATTTTCACAAAATGAAAAGTATCTAAAAATTTCTTGATTTATTTGCGCCAAAAAAGTGGCATCGTCCGCATGTATAATGCATTTTAATGGATTGTACATTAATGTTATACCACTGAGCCTGTTATATATAACAGTGACGAAAGGAACCATAGACAGACTGAAGAAAATAGGAGCCAGACAGCACTTTTGAGTAACTCCTGTATTGTTTTTTATTTTAGGAACTACAACTGAATTTATTGATAATTCAACGTATCTTTTGTCATACATCCATATGTTCATATTTATAAACCGTTGTGGAAAGTTCATTAATTTGTGTACATTAAATAAATAAGAGTATTTCACGCTATCATATGCTCTGCGGAAGTCGGTCTTTCCCCTCCCTACGCATATAATCAAACGTCACATGAGTTCATTAAGTGAACGTATATAGTGATGGTCCCTTTGTGACCACTTTGACAAGGATGCAGTCATTTTGGAGTTATAGTTTGTAATCTATTAGCCACGCATCCTAGGAATGTTTTCGTGTCACAGTTTTGCATGTGTTTAAGGCGACAGTTATCTACCGAAGCAGTGTGATTATTCTTTTAATCAAAATACCGATAGAAGTAAAAAATCTGTATCTTCCTGGGGGGTAGTCCCAAAAGCGTTAAAAACAGACATTACATTAGAAGTGACCATTTTTTTATTTATTTTGTTTAATCCATAGACTATTGATCCCATCTCCACCCCCATTGATGTGGAGTGCTACTGATTTATGGCAATTTTAATTTCTTCTTCCGAGAAAGCTTCTTGCAAAAAATCCCCTTTTTCCACAGAGAGAGTGGGCAAAAACTGTAGACCGAAATCCGACAGTACATCCACATCTCCTTTGTGACCGTTCTGGAATAAGGAAATACTTTGATTACGTATGCCTTGATAAATGTCTTGACCTTCAAAAATTTTGTCATTTTCATTACGAAACTACTTAATAAAGTTTATCCTTCCGTTTACGATCTATCATAATATTTGCAAGGTTAAGAGTATCCGAAATACCACATTTTCTTAATTGATTTCTCTTAATTGATTCCAGTGACACAATCCCCTAACAACATCTTAATATGACCTTGTGTTTTCCTTACTTGATGTAAAAAATCACGTTATGCATAGTCCTCTCATTATATGCTTGTATATTTTAACATTTTCCTTGTATCTTCGTAGAATGTAAACGTTCCTAAGCATTTCTAAAACGTCTTGTACTAAAATCGATATTCTGAAATCCTTATGGGTGCTAAAAGCAAGCACAGAAGTATGAAGAAACTTTGTACAGACATCTTGTAACAACAAATGACACCAAATGTATGCATAATCAAATGTTACTACGCTAAGTGCAACACGAAGCACTAGAAGTAGGCACACAAGGCGCTGTAAATGTTTTTATTTATGATACGTAATGATAAATAACTTCACTGGACACATTACTTAAAGCGAAGATACATCCGCTATCTTCCACGTCTCTGCTTTAAGTTTTTGTCTTTCGTCCCTGTCTTTCGTTATTGTCTTAAGTCAAAGAAGAATCATTTACCTCATGTCTTTTATATCGCGTGTGTCGAAATGAGTCGGAGGGATCACACCGCTTCCTCCGTCCCGAATATAAATCGACTACCTTAAATAACTCACTAACACTCTACCTCCTTGCCTTTTGTTTTTGACGACCCCTCAAGTTCTTCGTTATCTAAAAGTTGAATACGATCACTTTCACTTTCAAAGAAAAATTGTTCAATAGGATCGGCTTCTATTCCGGTATGAACAGCAATCGAAACACCCGCAATATGTTTCATAACTTCTTCTTTTTTCCTTCTTCCTCCTGTAAGCCACTATCAACTATAGCCTCAGACGTTGTAATGTCTTGTTGTTACTTCTCAATACTGCCCTCTGGCTTGAATTGAGCTGGAAGAGCCACAGTTGTTAGATTTCCCTCCCCTTCTTTAGGTAGCAAACTTTGTTGTATTGTAGGAAAGTGTTGATACTAGATTCAGATTCTGTTCTGCTTAATTATGTGTGTACTCTGTTGACTGTAAGATTTTGCTGAATGGAATTATCTGTCGCAAAGACTTGTAAATTGTACTGTAGCATGCGTATGTACCTAGGCGGAACACGATTCAACTTCGTAAAAAAGGCCTGTCTCTTCCCATTCTATACGTCATCTAGTAGTTTTTATGGATAATTTTTTCGCGGTCGAAACGGAGGCATACACTGTAAAAAATTATGTTATAAACTGATCGGATATTTCAATGGGTACTGTAGTTATTGTAAAACTTGGTTCCTTTGGATGTTCTAGTTCGATGCGTAAATTATACCTTATTCCGTTCTCAATGTAAGTAACTTCGTTTTTATAATCACTTAGCACTCGTGCAACCACTTCTGTATTCTGGAATTTAATGTACAATTTACGTAATGACACAGTTCAATAGCACATATTTCACTAGTTTCAAGACAGAGGCATTCACGTATTCCTGTATAGCGATTATATTGGGGTGATTCGGGAACGCACTGAAGTCAACTTTTAGAGTGTTTTATCTCAAAATTTGATTTCCATTACTCGCCATTTATAAATCTAATTATACAGCTATATATCGCAGTCAACAAAATCAGAAGAAGATAACCCACCAGAAATGTGTCGGAGACCAAACTCAGTCATCCGACACTCCACACAAACAGCTCGCTTAGATACGAGCAAGCGGAGAGAGAACCTGTCCGCTCACCAATCACTGACGAACTGGACCGTCTAAGCTAAATCGCCAGACAGAAAATCAAACAGTATAGAGGATAAAAAATGTTGCTGAAAACCAAACACAAACGAACTTACTCTCACGACCTATGTTATGAGTTAATCACTTTTCCATTTCTCAATTAGAGATCAGAATTCCCATTCATTGAGAATATGTTCCATTTCTATGAAAGCAGGAGCAGCATTTGACATATTGTTACGATAAGAAAGCCGTAATGCTAGTCGAGTGTTTGGCTGTCGCCATCTTGCTTACTTTCCTAGAAATGGAACATTCTCAATGAATGGAAATTCTGGTTCCCAATTGATAACTAGAAAGTGATTAAACCATGGGATAAGTCATGCAAGTAACTTAGTTTGTTTGGAGGGGTTAAGCAACATATAATTGATCCCCTACACTGTTTGAATCTATAGTGTATTCGTTTAATTCAACTGTTATTCAATAAATATCGTTTACATGTAGTGCTTTTTCGGGTGTTGTGTTGATTCAACACACATAAAGTGGTAGTCACATTGGGACACCGCATTGCGTTGAATCAGCACAGCTATTTTTACTGTGTATGATTTAAAATATGTTTGATATGTTTTGCTATAACGTTCACATCCAACAAAATTTTCATGTACTCAGCACTGTTATGTAACTCCACTCACCAGTGGAGATCGAAATATATGGTGATAAGACTTAAATTTTTCATCAAATACTACATCATCAGTCACAAAATAGATATAGATGTTACTTTAGAATAGCAAGTAACAAAGAAATCATATGACGCAGAATATAATGATAAGGCATCTGTCCCAAACCATATTTGGTGGAGCACCTCTCCCGGAGATAAATGGGACATCTCTCCCATTTTCCGGGAGAGACTTCAGTACTTTCCCGTTAACTGCCAAACATGGAAAAAATGTGAATTTTGTATTTTAGGGACATTGAATAACTAATGACTTCGGCCCGTCCGAGTCAATTAGCTATTCAGTCTCTAAAATTCACAAACATCCGTGCCGCCGTAGTCGGTATTCGAACCCGGGACCTTCGAGTAGCTGGCTTAGCGCCCGAAACAGCACGACTGCCAGACATGGACAAAAAACAGAATGACAACTGATAATGAACGATTTTCCTATTTACCGTTTTCACCACTTCGATTACAAAAATTGAATTAATAGTATATTTACCTAAATAATGCGTAGCCTAATATTAGATCTTGATGCAGAAACATGTCATGCTAAACCACCAAATCAACAATAACCAATCCTTACAATTCGTGCCTCCCGCACAGATCTCGGCACAACTGACATTCAGATTACACTGTTCACGCATACTGTTGGGTAGCTTTCTACAGCAACTGGGCCATCTCTTCCGATGAGGCATTTCTCCTGGAATTACCTCATGTGACATTTGTAACAAAGAAAAATCAAATGTTTTACAGAGCACCGTGTTTTCAGTAGAAAACATTTGAATTTTAACAAGTAAATGTAAGTCTACAGTTAAAATGGCTTTCAGATGGTTACTGCATATTTTATTAGTTGTAAAAAATTGTGTTATTACCATTGTTTTCAAGTAGTATCAAGTATGAAAACAGATCTGGAAAGAGCTCACTGTATATATTACATCCTTCACGTACACATAAACTAGATAATATTACGATGTTCATGCTATTAAATCATTCGGCATCTTATGATTCAGTTGCATGGTTAAGTCTTCTAAAACACACACACAAAATAAACATCTAAAAGAACCTAAATAATTTACATGTGTTGTCTTAATACATTTGCAATATTACTGCTAATACTGTTCATAGCTTGCCAGATATTGTAATTACGTTATTTTTTTAAAGCATATCTAAAAACTATTTTTAATGTACCAAAATATTAAACTCATAACAGTGCAAAAAATACATTGTTTCCACGTTTAAGTTAAAACAACAATCAGAATTAAATTAGAACTGGAAAACATTCTTGTTACAAGTTCGGAAGGCCAGCATCACAATCCCTGCAGATCGTCATCATCAAATATATCTTCGAAATTATTGAAAAAGGCGGCATGAACTGCTTATTCATTTGCTGCCAATCCATTAAAAGGGCTCCTCGCTCCAACACCCCCATTTTTAATATTTTTCAAAATATTTCGAAAACTAAGAGCACTATCAAAAATGTAAGAACATAGCGTACTAGAGCTTACACATTACTATCAAATACAATGGACAGCGATCTCGAAATCTTGTCCATTGATTAGTACTGACACTTTAATTAAATAATTACATCATAATCTTTGAAAACGTATCACTCATCAATGGACAAGATTTCGAGATCGCTGTCCATTGTATTTGATAGTAATGTGTAAGCTCTAGTACGCTATGTTCTTACATTTTTGATAGTGCTCTTAGTTTTTGAAATATTTTGAAAAATGTTTCAAAAGAGAGGTGGAGCGAGGAGCCCTCTTAACAGGCCACCAGAACCTCCTACTTCTTCCATCTCCAGGTATGGTCCAACTCCTTCAGGAAACATTTCATCTGCTACAAAGGTAGGCTTTATGTTAACAGTTACCTATTTGTAATTATTGAAAGTGACAAACGTTCCGTCAAATAAATAAAAATTACAATAGGAATATCTCAAGCAGTTCTTTGCCTTTGGGTATGCCTCCCTGTATTGAGGCGACATTATCTCTTTGAACTGCCATGCTTATTCTTTGAATGAGGAAGGTGCTTGCTCTATCATAATCAGATAATTGTGTGATACGCTTACCTATTTCCTTTATAAAATTGAGGTCTTCTTTTCCCCTTGAACCACTGGATTCGATGCTAATGGCTGCGAAATGGTACTTCTTTGTAAGATTACTGTATTTTCTCCTTTTTTTCCGTTCCTTTTCGATTGACGATGTTTCCCTTCTGGAGCGAGGTAAAAGGGACGTTGGAAGGAGCGAACGTATCTGAGGAAATGAAGTTCCAAATTAACGGTTTGCCTAACTTCCAAGGTAACCGAGTCATAAAATCTAGGCTTTTACAGTATGTTCTGCTACATCCGAAGTAAGAGCTTTGAGCCAAGTACCTCCTCCGAAGGAAGAAGTGACAAGTAGTCTGGCATTGTCTTCTAAATTATCTGCAGACTGAAGTAAAAAGGAGATGTGTGATTGGATAATAGGTTCATCTCATGTAAATTCCTTTGTTCTAGTATCGAGTTCGGGTAAACCTGAACCAACTAATAATGAGCAAGTTGTAGAACAAACCTCAATCTCAGAATCCCCATGAGAACTAATTTCATTTTGAAGAGATTCTATCATGCATCGGGGAACATAGAATGACGCCAAGAAGCCTGGAATAGCCACATCTAAGGCGCGACGGATGTCTAATGCTCCAAAATTGACGGGGAGAGCGACGAGGGTGTCTACCTGCGCTTTTGGAACAAGAAAGGCCATGTAACAATTATAAAATATATTACCCGTATGTTTACTTTATATTTTTCTATAGCGTTCAAAAATCTCTCTATCTCAAACCCGAAATTTGGTCAGTATGAAACTTATATAAATGCTCATGCAAATACTTATATAAGCCTTTAGATCACCAAAAGAAGATCGTACCTCATGACTATAAGATTTTTGTGGAAAGGCAATGTCAACAAGCTAAACCAACGAAGTATTAAATTGAAATGTAATTTTGGCCTTTATATTTACGGCCGTTGTTTGAGATTGCGATATGGTGGAAGAAGAGAACCTGGAAAGAAAGTCATCCAGGTTCAAGTTTGAAAGTACTATCCCGATATTAGCCTGGTCTGACTCCACAGGAACCGAAGTAGCAAAAAAAGGAAGGAGATGGATGAAGATTATAAAATCCTTAATGAAGAGAATACGTACGCTAAAGAAGAAAAGGGAAGCGCCTAAGTTTGATGAATAGGCAGAGTAATCATAGGCGGGGTATTGGAAAGTTTCCGGCCTAATAGGGAAGGAATGCCTATAGGTAACTTGGAATAACAGTTATTTCGTATATACCCCCGAAGGTCAATGCACTTCCTACAAAGATCATGAAATAAATTTAACTCTTGGTTAAAAAGAAAAGATTATTATAATTTGTTGTTGCTCTCAAACCAATTGTCTGCACCGGCAACCACTTCATCATTCTGGTTTAATTTCTCCTCTTAAAGCCCAATTTAAATTTCGGAAACAGATATTAGTCACTAGGGGTTAGTTTAGGAGAATATGGATGATAATCCAGCACTTCGTATCCGAACTGCTTAAATTTGTACAATGTTCGATGAACTTTGTGACAAGGAGCGTTGTCTTAGAGGAACGTGATTCCCTTCCTCAGTTTCCCACTTTGCTTCTTCCTGATGGCTGTATGCAGTTTATCTAGAAGACTGCAACAATATCCGCTGCAGCGACTGTTTCTTGTTTCCGGACCATAGTAGCGAATCCAGGATTCATCCTTAGTCACAAAACTACCCACAAAATTTGTGAAATCCCTTTGAAAACGTAACAAAATGCTCCTTGCAGTTCGCAACGACCTCTTCTTCTAACATAATTTCATACTCCACGCCGCCATCAATCATTCAATTAAAAAAACACACTAATTACAGTACATGCTTCAAATTTCATATCCTTGCATTAAAGATCATAGTATCACAAATTAACAACATATCAATATATTTACACTCCTTCCCCGTTAGGCCGGAAACTTTTCAATCTCTCTTGTAATATAAGGAATGCAATGCCTTGGAAATCTAGTGAGTATGGCCGCAACACTCGTATCTGCGTGCCTTCTCTCGTCAGTGCCAATTCGGAGTCCTTGATCGTAACCTCAGGAGCTAGGTAAGAAGACTAATAGAATCTGCTGATTAATTTGATCTAATAGGTTTAAATTGAAGTCACTACATATTTTTTGTTTACATTTTCTATTTAGGAATACATTTTGTAAAATTCGTGTTTTTCGGAAGTGTTTTTTTTAAATCGTGAATCTCGTCATTTTGACATCGCTCTATGTATATATTCCTGTAAGGGATGATAGGGACGAGAGATTTATGGTAATTATAGCTGCGGTATTTCCCTGCACTGTAAATTGAAGGTCGATATGTGTTTGCATTAATGAAGAAGGAACGATAACATGAAAGATGGGTTGAGGAGAGTAGTGGAATAATTTTGCGTTCCTCAACGTAGAAGAGCTAATACCAAGAGTGGAATCTGAGAAATTTAATTATAATTAATTGATCAGAGAGGTGACAGAGTTGCAAATGACATTTTACAAATAGCAAGCGTTGGAGTGAAAGCTTTGCTTTCAATACAACCACAATTCATAAACATTCCCAACGGGTTTTCATATTTTTCAGTTGCAGAGAGGATAAAAGACAATGTAACACATGAAGGCATTCTTAATTCAATTCCTATCTCTGATATATGTCATAGCTAAACAATTACTTATCTGCACTGTAAAATATCCACTTCTTGTACAATTTTAGCACATATATTGTCTGATAATTTCATAGTTTTTTTGCACTAAAGATATGCAAAATTGATACAAGAGATGCCGGAATTTTCTCTTCCTGAATATACTTTGTACACTATTATTCACTTATTTCCATGATTATTTTTATGCACTTGTTTTCAGCGGTTACGTCTTATGTCTTGCACACTTCATCTACAACATTTGCTCACTATGTTAAGATATAATTAGTTATGTTGACGGTGAGAGCACTATGGCTTACGACGTCCGGTGTTCACTGTAGCCTATGCTTGATAAACTCATACTTATTCAAGTTTGCATCGAACTTTTCTGAATATATAGCGAAGGAACGTAACGAATGTACATTGTGACTTCGTAGTTCATGGTCAGGTGGTTTAAGCAAGAGATTATCAATAAGATGACCAGAGTTCTAAATCCGCTGCTGTCCATACTTTTACTTCTTTCCTAGAAAATCAGAACCGCGTAATAATTCATTCTAATTTGTAAAACACGCTTGTTCAAATCTTGTCACCTTTGAAGTATACCCTAAATACAGTACCCACTATTTAAAAGGTACAAAACGGTCGTTTTATACGCATTAATTTAACGGGTACCTGGTACCTAAGAGTTAGCATGTACCACGTACTTTTATTTCTTGGGTATACAAATATATTTCATAGGTACAAAACCTCCTAATTTTATGGGTACATGTACCTATTATATTTATTGGTAAAAGGTGGTCCATTTAAATCTAGCACGAATCCCAATCCCTGTGTTGAATTACGATGATGTGTTCAATACTTGATTACGCGTTCACAACAATGTGGGGATGTTGGTGGAGCACTTAACAATAGGTGCTATTAGGGGTATGGCTTATCATCTAATCATATTCCGCGCAAAGGGCGAGTCAAAAATCAGAGCCACCCTATTTACTATACATCCTGAAGTAAAAGAGAGACAAGTATGACGATTTGCATAACACTAAAGGGGGTACAGGAAAACTTGCTGAAAGTAAAACTGAGTTTAGCAGCCATTTTGGAGGAAGGGTCTTGGATTTACCTAAAGTAATCTTAAATAGAAAGGGGGATCATTTGACGCATCATTTTGGGTAAATTTTCAGGAGAAATTTGTTGGTGAAGTGCTATTTCAGTAGCAATGAATTTTTAAATGAAACACTCTGTTTAAACTAACAAGCAATTAGTTACAGATACTATAAAGAAACACTCACTTCGTCAATGAATTTATCATGAAAATGTAACCCAAACTGAGATACCACATGACTCATTTTCTATTTCAGAGCTTTTAGATAAATCTAAGATAGCTGGCTCCAAAATGCATCTACACTTCATTGTATAATACCGACGAAAGTTTCCCGCATCCATCTAAGGATTATGCAAAGCTTCATATTTGTACCTCCGGAATAAGCTCTGACTTTTGACTCACCATACATGGGATATGATTAGGTGACAGTCCATACCTCCAATAACAATTATTGCTAAGTGCTCCACCATCATCCTAACGTCTCGCTGTGCTCGCGTATCATGTTTTGAATAACACACCGTAATTTAACATAGGGATTGGGATCCGTCCTAGTGTTTAATGAACTATTGTATATTTTGACTGTTATTATAAACGCAGACTAATTTCTTTCATTTGAAATGTTTAGATACCTTCTATGTTAATGTGCAGGCGTCTGTCCTGCCGGAAGGACAGACGCCTGCACATTAACCTCTTTAATAAGAAAACGGAGAATTTTTCCTTTGGGAAGGATGTAACGCTCTTATAAGGGCTACCCAGCAAAGAATGAATATGTGTGTAGTTTTATTTCCCAGAAACATGACTGCTTTGGAAAA
The DNA here is from genome assembly GCA_022664845.1 of Lepisma saccharinum. Lineage (NCBI taxonomy): Eukaryota > Metazoa > Arthropoda > Insecta > Zygentoma > Lepismatidae > Lepisma > Lepisma saccharinum. The sequence goes on from JAGDQP010009295.1 coordinate 18,122, forward strand.
TATCTCGCCATTCCTGAACGAACAGTTATACCAACGTGATTATTTTTTGAAGACTTGATACTTATACCCTTACTTATACTTTCCATCTCACCGGATGTATAAAATTCTCAAACTGAGAGATAATATGTTAGGACTTTTAGGTCGTTCCGTCCTTCTCGAAGGACGTTGTAGTTCTATCATTAACAATGCTACCAATTTGTTCATAAAATTAATGAAAGTTAAAACAATTCTTCTTGAAAATATGGATTGAGAATTAATAAAAAATGACATTAGTTTGGACTTTAGAAGTCTAATAGGTTAACATGCCCCTAAATTGAAATAAGGGAAATCCAGATTCTACGCGGAAGATTCCAAGGAGAAGTTCCGTACAATGGTGGAACCAGGGAGGGGGCGCAGACGGCAGGTCACCCTCAAGGAAAAACTTTACTTTATGTAAACATTATGTCAACAATTTATCTCAGAAATGCTTTGATTTGTTTCCGAATAAATTTTTCTAGAAATATTAATTTTGGGGGATACAGGTTGAAACGTCTCACTTCCTTTTTCGTGTAAATCTGTCGAACTACAACAGAGATCCACAGGAAGTAATACACCGCATCGTGTTACCACGTATGCTTTTTTCGCTTCTTTGGTGAGGAAACAACTCATTTTAATAATCTGCAAGACAGATGCAGAGGCATTTACGCAGAAAAAGCTTGGGTCGCCACTTCTCATAGAGATAACAGGTCTGCATTAGTGTGTTGCTTGACTAAAATAAGCAATCCTAAACTTTATAAGGTCAACATGGTCTCAATCGAAACAATAAAACTGAAGAAATGCCTTTAAAGTCACTCAAACACTCATCAAACGGGAAGCCCTCAAGAATAGTGACACTGCACACTATACGCCAAAGGAAAAATCGGTTACACTGCACTCAAAGGATCACTGCATAAAGCAAAAGCGAAATTATTCTTGACTCCGATCTGCAACGGAAAATATGAGCGGAAGAAATTAATGACATTGCCCTGAATCTTCCAACTGGCCATATACCGTAACACTGGTAAGTCATTTTGCAAATACATCTATTCGCTGGATTCAAAAGTCCTCAGAAAGTATCTTCTATTGGTGAACACACTTCAAAAATGTCCTTTTTTAAATAATAAGTAGAATCAACTGCTTCTCGACAGTTTTCGCTTATTTTACGAACTTTATACCATTTAACGATATATCAATACACGTAAGGGTCAAAAACCCTCCATTGCAGCTTATAACGATGAAAACAACTATTATATTACATAGAACCACAGCTGTTTCCATTAACCATAAAATATTTTATTACACCTTATTCTTACCCTCTGTACTCCATATCGTAGATCAATTCCCCGATATAGTATTTAACACTGGACAACGTGCATCTTATCCATTTATGCTTCAGTGCAACGAAGATCTTTTAGCAGTAAGAAAAGTAAATCGTAGTAATCTTATAATGACATACCAGCATTGACCGATACCACCTCTGAAAACTCAATTGCAATGCTCAACTAAGCTGTAGATAGCTCATTTTCCTCATTTGAGATAAAACTCAAATAACTGGCAATATTGCTATATACAAAATGCATACTTGAGCACAAAATGTTGCTTAACATTATCACAAATGCCACTCGTAGTCATATTAAAGGCGGAACACAATGACTCAAAAATCCAAAGTTTGACTAAAAATTAACAAGTAGACCTAGGGAACTGTAGACACGCTGATTTCCTACACTGTTAAAAATGACTTTCTCAGAAATGAATACATTTTCCTACTCAAAGAAAGTCTAGTAAACTTTACTTGAAAGTGAGAAAAAATATTCTCAAAAATTAAAATTTTAGAATGGTAATTCTCAAATACGAGCTAAGGCATACTTTTCAAATTTGAGCTGATGGAATTATTCAAACTGTGTGTCTCTGGAAAGGTAATATTACAATCCTGTCAGATAATTAAATGAAATATGTAGACATAGTTTATTATCTGGCGAGCGTTGTAAAAGGATATCGTAAACAAGTGCAATGATCTCAAACATACAACAAGAACAAAATTCTCCGTCGGACAGTCCAATCTGTATCACTGCGACTGCATGTGATATTCATACGCGGGCGTGATCGCAGCAAGAACAAGACAAACAATCGGGAATTAAGTTTAAATCTTCTGCTTCCTAAGATTTATTTTTCTTAAGATTATAAAGTGTGTTTACCTGTTGTGGTAGTAATAAACTCCTAATAAGGGTGAATGAGTTTCATAACATATTGTCGCCTGTTGCATTCCCACTTGTGTCAATAGATGTCTCTACTTTTAATGATGCAAAGTTGAAGTGAGTAACTGCTTTATATTATGCTAAATTGTTGTTTTTTTGTCTTGTATTATTGGCAAACGATTTAAATATGTTTAATAATGATTCGTTATGTAGATTAAAGCGATTGTTCAAACAAAATGGACAATTGTAAAATGATATATATACCGCAGATGGATATGTACAGCATGATATTTATACAATCCTTCAATACCACTTCCCAAAAGCGAGGGCGTAACCCTTGGGAGGGGCAAGTCACACCGGTGACTAGCAAGACGCGGAAGAAAAATACAGCAAGTACAGGGGGATATTTATACTTATCATCTGTTCTATAACTATTTTTATCTTTGCCACCCGCGTTTATCTATAGTTGGAAGTAGTGGTGGGCTTTTCTCTGGTTGCGGAAAGTAGCTGAGAAACACTCATGCGATCACGGATAAGGTTCTCTACTGTTTGTTAAAGGTGTAGTCCCAATACAGGTTATACTTGGGGCAATTTTGAATACATATTTCTTATCTTCCTTCGCTCTCAACGTCATTTTGAATATAAATTCCTTTTCCCAATGTGAATATGTTTCTCTCAATTTCGAATAAATATTTTTTCATTTTTTTAGCTCTCATGACGATTTTGAGTGATTACCCTCTCAAAACCTTGAAACAAATGTTCTCAATTTTGACTAACTATTTTCGTAGCTCCGGAGCTATCTTTTGAGCCATTACATTCTCAACATTTTGAGCATATGCTTCGTCACTTTTGAATATATTTTTCTCATTTTTGAAAAATAGTCCCAACTTTTCTCATTTTGGAGCCGAAATTTAAACTCATTTTCGAGTAGTTTTACTTCATGTTTGAGACCATTTTTCTCATTATCCGAGAAATATTTTCTCATTTTTTAAGCACAATCACGTGTTAAAAATTGAGCAAAATTTAGTCGGAGCCAGATTGAGCGCAAAATTTTCTCAAATTCGAGATATTTTTTTCTATTTTGAATAAACCTTTTTAACAGTGCAGATACTCCGGAAAAGTATAGTGCAAGTGAAAATATTTGGAGCCTCGTTTTCTGTTTTGGCCCATAAAACGATTTATAAATGCTTTTAACTAATCTTCTCACCTGCAAATCACGAGAAATGACAAAGTTCATGACTATATTAAAATTGTAATAGCTTTGTCAATGTTCATCCAGTTTGCAAGACTTTTTTAAATTGAAGGGGAAACAATCCTCTATAAGACCGAAAAGTTTAATTTGCCATTACAGTTTATACTGAAATCTACTTCCCCACCGATTCGGTTATGGTGAAATAGCTTTCCCAAGCTATTTCCGAGTACTATACACATGTACTAAAATATAATATGGAAATATCAATAAAAATGAAGTATTTGTATATGTACAAGTAAGAATGATGTATAATGTTAATGTGTTAGTAAAATTATGGGATTACTGTAAACATATTTTGGTTTACAATATGTTACTTATGTTCGGAATACGAATTTATATGTAAGTCTATTAACAAAAATAGATTACGGAATACATATCAAGGTAAATAAATTAATACATATGTGCCGAATATCAAAGTTTCAGTGTATGTACAATAAATAACAATACAGCAATTTTTAAATTATTATTTAATGATAGTGTCTGTCAATACACAACAATGTGAAACCACGCTGTAAAAACACGACGGTTTTTTACATGCCTATGTCAGTTCCTCTATTATATAATTAATTTAAAAGCTGTTCTTATAGATTTTAAATGAGCATGTCGAAATACAAAATAATAATGGAATCAGTAAAAAGTTCTTTTTTTTCTAATTTAGGGAAACGGTCATTAGAAATATGTCAATATACCTTTTCAAAATATTATATATTGACAATATAATATATTAGCCATATATTAGTAATATATTGTTAATATATGGCCATTATATTGCCAATATATTTAGTACATTGGTATAGTACTAGGAAATTGCTTGGAAAAGCTATTTGACCATAACCGAATCGGTGGGGCAGTAGGTTTTCCTATAAACTTTAATGATAAATCTTATAGGGGATTGTTTCCCGTTCCATTTTAAAAAAATCGTGCAAATCGGATGAAAATTGACAAAGTTATGACAATTATATATAGTCATGAGCTTTGTAATTTTTCGTGAGTTGCAGGTGGGGAGATTGGTTAAAAACATTTGTAAATCGTTTATGGGCCAAAACGGAAAACGGGGCTCCAAATATTTTCACTTACACCATACTTTCCCGGAGTTTCAAGGAAATCAGCGTGTCTACAGTTCCCTAGGTTTACTTGTAAGTCTCCAGGGTTGGCAACCGTGCAACTCCACCGGCAATTGGTCAGGATAGTTTAATTAACTCACGTAGATGCCAATCAGATCAAAAGATTTACTTTAATTAAAATATCTGAGAAAGGTTAACCAAAAAGCAAGCTGATATATCAGTAACACTACGACTTTCATCAAAAGGTTGACGTAAAGATTTTCCTAGTGAAAAGTTTTCTGAACATAATGAAACTTTGTATCATAGCAAAGTACACTTTAAACCAGTTGTACAACACTAGAAAATGAATATCTCAGCAATCACATACTTAATCTTTTATTGTAAAGACATAACCTTTTACCAATCCCAACGTGAGAAATAGGGTTTCAACCTAGAAATCTTGGTTAAGAAATTGTAAAAAGTTTGGGAAATTGGTTTGATTTAAAGTACATAAGCTAGAGTGAGTGTTTAACTTGTACCACAGTGATTATACTTATTACTATTTAAAATTAGTCCCATAAATCCTTATACTTTCTAAAGGAACTTTTTTATTACTACAGATATAAGCTTTAGGATAAAGCAAGGTTAGGTTATTCGGCCAGGTTCTATTTATATTGGGTATCACCCTCACATTTGCTTGATGTGACTGAGGAAAACCCTGGTAAAACGTAAGTCAGGACGAGCGGCCGCTGGGATCGTTGCTAGAACCTCCCAAATGCTAAACCAGCGCTCTACTTTCTGAGATGCGACTCTTAGTAGCTTACGCAAAATCATAAGTTTCAAATGAAATGCTGAAAGAATAAATAATATACGAGAATAATGCAAATAAAACAAAATCTGATATTTAATATTTGGTTGTTTTATTTTTTGGCTAAGTTACAACTTTAGCATTCTGATAGTATCTTATGTTGTTTATCAATTCTCTTCAATGGCGCAGTTTTGAAGCTGAATGCGGGACTGTTGTTTCTGGAGAAAAAAAGTACTGGTCCTGAATGTTTCTGTTTTCCTTGAAACGATTCCTGCAATAGACATTCGCAAAGAAAGAGTTTTGACATGTTTTGTCAAGTGGAAAAAATATAGGCCTAAGATATTGAATAAACTGCATATTTGCATAGAAATAACGAAGTTGCGAGATGTGAGTGCAGTGTTTTATGCACTATAATTAACAATAGATGGTTAATAAGACAACACAGGAAAAGTGAAGTAGACAATAATTATTTACAAATTATTTAATTATTAACTATTAAGTTTTCTGCAGTAAAGTTTGAATGAATCTGTACTTATCTGAAAGCGCACACTATATACGATTAATTGATTAATGGTAATAAACACGTGTAAAATTCCAATTTCAGGAGGTGAAATAAACGTATACAATGCTTCATTCATTAATTATCGAAACCACACGTAAAAGAGAATAGGAGAAAATAATATGTAGGACCGACAGGTAAAAAGCACTAGCTGCGCTATCGGTTAGTTCATATATTTAGAGATAATATTTGAACTGCTCGACTGTCGAGGGACTTTGTTTATATATGATTTTATTTCGTATGTTACTAACATCGTATGATGTACTTAGGCACTAATAAATGGCACCTTACACTTCGGTTAATGAAATGCTAAACTTTTAATGCTGGAATAAACCACTGCCAAGCGACGAGGGTGTAACATATTTTGGTAAATAGTTTTCTTTAAGGTAAATTAAACCGAGCAAAGTTACAAATATACTCGTGTTACTATTATCTTTTTACTAAATACATATAACACTTCAGATTAGACTAAAAAGTACCAGCCCATAAGATGCTGCACTTTCTGGACGTTCTGGATATTCAGAGAACCTTCTGGCTATTTCTAGAACATAAGCGAAATTTCTGCCACGTTCTAGAACATTCGAGAACCTCGCTATTATAAGTCGAGCAGCCGTAATATTCAAGAAAATTCCATGAGTTTGCAGATATTGGTTTACGACCAATAAGCAGTTAGTCGAGTGTTTGTGCTTGTACAGTCCAGATCGTTGTTAACTAGAAATGATGAGCCGACTTAACCGTGAGCCATTACCGACCGATCATCTATTCTAAAGGTTAATTTTAAATATAATAAGGTACCAGTACTGTTTTCAGGGCCGTTTCTTTCAATGCAACAATATATCCGCTCTTCCAGCCCGATCTTGTGTAATAGTTTCACGTCGTTAACTGACTTGGACTATACAAGTGAAATTTATAGGCGTAAGTCCTAGCCTGCATTACGACTCGTTCCTTTTTAAAATTTCTCAGTAATTACGAAGTATGTAACGGTCAACCCAAGGGCCACTCTTTGGTCACCATAAGGACGTGCCACCTCGTAATGGGAGAACTTCGCCAAAAAAGAAAAACTTCAGCTTTGAAGTGTGGTATTAATCGACAGCGTTTGATAACATTTCCGGGCTCGATTTATATAGTTGTGCCCGGTGACAGAATTTTAATCGTATTTAGAGAAAGTAGTAAATGAAATATATTACAATACTTAGAATTGTTAGAAACAGTACAGGAAATAATTTACCATTGACGTGTAATGACAAAGAAGTTTCTGCAACCTAGGTAAGTCAAGTTAGTGTATTGATTGTAAGATAATCCTGAAACCAAGAAGTGTTTTGCTAAATACTATTTAGTATATAAAACAAGGTGAAACAATTCTATACAACAGTGGCTTCGATATTTTGCAGGTTGTATTTATGTGCCCAGTGTTCTCTACTCATCAGGCCTTTAATTCCAGAGCATTCAAACTTTAAGTAATAGGTGAGCTCATAATATTAATTTTGTTTTTACTTGTTGAAGCTAGCTCGGTTGTTGTTCTGAAGAAGTACGGAATTAATAATATTCCTCTAAATAATCGTGTATGTGCGTTGACACGAATATTGACGTAAATAGTTTAGCTATACAGCCGTAGGTGAACTTAACGTTCCAAACTACCATTTCATGACAGCAGGAGGTCTATGCGACCTTTCAGATAGCTTCAAATTAGAAAATAATAATCTGTAGCTATGCAATACATTATTTAAATATTTTGAAGAGTTTTTGATCATTACAACTTTTTACTGCTGTTATAATTAAGCATTGTTGACAACATTGATTTAAATTATAAAATAAACGAATGAGAGATAACGAATACCATCTCAGTGGTTAAATATTGTGAACGCACTTTAGAGAGAAAATATTCATTGTGCTACTAGTGACACTCATAATAAATCCGCCAACCATTCGCAACGCGAATATAAAAACAAAACAGATTAACAAAAAGCTGAGTTCATAAACAAAACGGATGCATTTTTAAACAATGATAAAATATTTTTAATATTTAATTCCACCACACACTATTCAGAAATTGCTCCACTTTCAGTATTGACTAGTAGTCAAGTACGTTTATATACCGTGAAAAAGAGGTTAACTGAAACAATTCATAAATAATATTTTTATAAGAAACATTAATGTTTGCTTAAAAGCTATATTATTCCAGGCCAGATATTAAATTTTATCTATGCATGTGCCATAGTCCTTAGATACAATTTTAATATAGTGAAATGTTCGAAATATTTTACAGTGTACCTACCCCCTGCTAGCGTTAGAATCCAACTCTGTACGACCCAGCATCCAGCCCCCTCCGAAAACAATCCTGCGTACGCCACGGCTTCCAACGACAGCTACTTGTCCCATAAGTGATGATCGGTGCTTTACGTCAGATTCTGCACAGCGTAAATGGTTTCATCAGGAGAAAAGAACTTTCAATGACCACACCCAGTGCTGTCCACCACACTTAACAACAAAATAAAACCTTTTGTGTTATCAACTTTGATTTTTGGGAAATGTTTGGGGGTTTCATAAACGTCGAACCATTGCCCAGTTATCAATATCATTTTGAATCATACACACAGCTTTATTGTCCACCCCAATAAAGCTGGGAGCTAGTCTAAAGGACCTTCATTAGTAGCACCAGATCGTGATTGAGGAAGAGTATGATCTGGAATATGGTCTCTCGTGTAGGTGCCTGGCCATTCTTCGTGTTATGGGTGTGGTGGATAAGAATATTCTTCTTGAGTGTTCTGCCGACCATTACCATACTGTCTATAATGGCCTGATCTACGTGAACGGAATCGACGAATCGTGACTGAAAGTTAGATCACTGTTCCCACTTGGAAGTATGTTTTGTTCGTTCTGGTACGAAACATGATTAACATTCCGTTCAGTACATGAGCAATAGAGGAATGATTATTTGAATAACGATTCTTGCTATTATATAAAGGGTGTGAATAGCTGTCCTTCCCAATACGTGATTCATAACTTATATTGAGTGACTCGAGTCTTAGAACACATGCCACAAATTCCGAGAATATGTGTTGCGTTGCTACTAGATAATTCTGGCAGGGGGAAGGAAGCAATGGTATCAGAGAGGAAATGATTTCTGTCTCTGTGATACTTGCGGAAAGGGCCTTCATATCCTGAAATCGGTTGACGAAAGACGATTCCACTGATTTATGCTTTGCAAGCGAAAAGTGTTCCGTGCGCGGAGTGGTGAGGGAATTAGCTACAACGAACGTGTTCTGATAGTGATTTACTAAAGCGTGTTTAAACACGTCGTACGAATGTATTTTGTGCCTATGCAAAGCAAACCATTTCGCTGCATCTTGTAACGAACATTTTGTAGTTTCGTTACACTTTTATCCCACCAAAATATTCTGGTAATTTTTTTGTTTGTTTTTTGTAACTTTGTTTAATGTTTCTGGAAAGTGTCAATTTGCAGTAAGAGGTGAGAAACTTGTATGACTGAGCCGCCTCACGGCAAAAATCGTAACTATCGATTGTTCATGACGATGTGAGACACCCCCGTGTCCTCGTAATTACCTGTGAGCAAATAGGGGCAAGGTGTGTTCAAATTAGCTCCATCTTATATTGATTTAATATTGAGATTGTAGTGTTACATATATGAAGGCTACAGTATTGATTGGATTCCTAATTACCATCCTTGTGGGATTTCCATATTTTCAGTTTGCGTCTACGAGTTTGTTTGGAAATATTTCGGAGAATTGTCAGGTTTGCGAATGTATTGGTAAGTATTATTTTCCAGATGATGTTTCAATTTCGTGGATGAAGTAAATTCCTCAAGCGTGGGGAAGAGTGTTATTTCTGAAGAAGTTTGTTGCGGAAGTCATCCATGTACGTCGCGGAATGTTGCCAATAAGTTTGTTGCAATTATATCGAGTTTGTCCGAGATTGTATGTAGATTGAATTTTAGTGTGCCGAATTTGGTATTCTGTTATCCCGTCGTGTTCTATTACGAATCATATTACTGGAACAAGGATTCTTTTCGTAGTAAAGTGAAAACCACAAGTTGGGGATATAGGAATTCAAGAAGTAATTTCTACGTATATATGGTTGGATATACTGATTATCGAGTGTGATTATTTGTGTGTCTTATATATATATTTGTATATTTCGTGTATATATTTGCGAATGTAATCCTTTCTACGAATATTTCGATTCTCGAGTTATGTCGATCAGAACCTTTATTTGAACAGGTTCACTTTGTAGTTTGTTTGTGAAATTTTGTGAAACTGAAACATCTATTAATTCACATTATAAGTTTTATGCAAAATGAAATCTACTTTTGTTTTTCAAATTCAATATCAACTTAATTACCTATCCTAATAGTAGAGGCTTTAATTGTGGGGTCCCTTAGAGGATCCTCCCCTTTGTTCCAACTACTTTCGTTGGCAATACTTATTACTGTAGGATTCTGGATAACTTCTGTAAGAGTAAATTTTGCTCATCTCAGAATTTTCTGGGATCTTATCGTGGTAGGGGTAGCTAGCAAGGGAGTAGTTGTTACAATATGCAGTCAAACAGAAACACAATACGTCCATATATTGTGACGGCGGCACACCGAAAATATTAATTTCCTGTTCGAATTGATACAAGAAAGCGGAAGCTAATACACCATTATGTGCTCCAGAAAATTGAATTAATAACTTGGCATCACAGTGAGCGTGGGATTTCTCTGGGTTAAACCGTTTCTTCCCACTTTCTTCATTCCACTAATTCATCATCCATCTGGCCTGAGCCAAAGTTGCTTAAGGGCCTTAAGACCAAATTCAAAACGACTTGACATAAGGAAACTTGAATTGTGTAGTGAAGGATCCCAGGATCCTACCCTACGGTCCGCGAGCGTACCGTTCACTTCCGCATGTTGCATCATGTGCCGGTACAAAATGTTGACCTGCGGGATCTGGGAATGAAGATGGCGCAACATGAGAAGCGAGTGTGTTGTAAAAGACATTCCCCCCTTTCAGAGCACGGATTGACTCGTGAAGAATCGACAGCGTCAGGCCGGAACGATAAACGAGAGAATCGTTCATTTGTTCGAACTTTCTGCAACGGTACTTCGACTAATTGGTAAAGGAATAGTTTATTCTACCAGGCCGCGATGATCTATTACTTAATTCTCAAGATCGCGTACGAAACTGGGTTGAGCATGTGAAAACTGAAAATGCACTTAACGAATCACTAAGGACAGTACTGCGAGAAATACGTGACTCTAAAACCTGGAGACATCGCTTCGTTAGATCAAGATCTCGTTTACACACGTCAATTTTCACCATAATATGGACGTTTTCCACCTGTGTCATGAGATCACTGACTTTAGCATCCACGTATTGTGATATTTTCGATTCACTTATAGATCGATCATTTTGAAAACGTTTAAATAGACTACTTGTTTTCAGCGCAAAGTCAGGATGCACAGCATAAACGTTATTTAAGTCAGTCTAAACGGATCCGTGATTTGCTGTAACTAAATCTTGCACTGAGGTTACACGTACATCCGTAGCATCCTGAGCACGGGCAAGTTTGTCTTGTGTAAGTTTCACATTGTTGAATTGCGTGAACAGCTTGTCTTACGCAAATGAAACAGACGCAATTTCATTGCGAAACAATGTCACTACTAACTGAATCCATCTTTGCTGTTAGTTCACTGTGTATTGTAACCAAATTTTTGCTGACCGAATCTATCTTAGCAACGAGTTCGTTATTTACAGTCTACTTTTGCCACGAGGTCACTGTTAACGAGATCGACTCGCAACGACAGGTCGCGATTCACAGAATCGACTTTGGCGGTCAGCACATTTTGAACTGAATCAATTTTGACACTTAATCCTGCTTCATGCTTCCCAATTCACTCTAATTTTGTTCCAACCCTGAATTATTATCTTTCCGCAACTCTTCAAAGAGATCAAATCTTATCCATACTTGCGACTAATGTACCGCTTCTGAGGAACATGAACTATAGAGGGTAAGAAAAATGAATCGATTAAAACTAATAATCGCAACGCAATAAGTAATGAACAATATGCATACAAGTGAACGTATAATACTTCTGACTTACAAACGCGTAGTGGGTTAAACTATATAACGCACACTCACAATGACGGTGCAATACGTAAAGAACGTAGGGAATGTAAACACTTAATTACAAACGCGTCGTTCGTTAAATATATACAACATGTACTCACAATGGTTCACTTGTACTATAAAACGCCGATGTTGATGTATTCAATAACTTAATGTAATTAGCTTTATAAACACTACTCCTAGCAATCCTAGCTATTAATAACTACATGCACAGATATTGTCTTTCATATAATGCAAACTGCACGGTAGCAATGTTCAATACTGGGCCATTGGTATCTGCTCTACGCCTAGGAAAGATACACTTCTTTTTCTTGTAGACTGTAACGCTGCTCAGCCTTGGCTCGTGAGTTACGAGCGAAAGGAATTGTTAGTCTCCCCAATTCAAACTGAGAGTCAGTGCTTAAGTACCCCTTATTTTCAACAGTTATGCAAAGCAAAAGGTCAAAAATTATTAATCAGTATAAGTATATTCCACATGAAGATAACAGTAAAAATTTAAAGATGGATTTTAAATCGATGCATTGTTACTTACTGAATGAAAATAAACCTTAGTGTCCCATCACTCAAACTACTGTGGAATTCCCTGAATAAAAGACTAATCTTACCCATGTAAATACATCAGTTCTCAATGTATACTTCCGAATTACCTATTTCCTCGCATTTAATTATTCATTCTTCCAACAGAACAGAACATACGAACTTAAAACAGTAATTACATTACAATCAACAGAAATACTATTTCTAACAATAGCGATCAATTAATATTTTAAAATACTGCTTCCAAGCAACAGATGCGCGAAAAAAATTACTCTGAATGGACGTAAGTAATTATTACAGAGCCACAAAATGAGTAAAAGAGCATTTTTAAAAACGACAGACAAAGTCTCTCGAATTTATACTTCACAACTTTTGCCACTAATATCTCTCCCTATGTCGAGGTCTTCGGCAAGCTTCCTAGAATCAAGTGAAGATCACGGCTTTCAACAATGGATACGTCGGTATGGAAGAAGGCATAGTAGCAAATGTAGAACACTGTGTAAAGTGAAGAGAAGCAGGAAGAAGACATACCAAAAAAAGTAAAGTAGTAAGTAGAACTATATATTATAGAAATAAAGAACCGATTTCTACCTGCAAGCAACTTTCAGCTAGACGAACTACGAAACAACATCTTAACAGAAGACCAAACAATACCGAAAAGAAAGAAGAAGAAGCTTCTACGATTAACCTTAGGAAGAACCCGCTTACATCTACAACGACATATTTCGTCGAGAACAGTAATTTTGCGGAGAAGCTCTTTTTCAGGGTAAACGAACTCTTCTTGGGTTTAGATGGAATTGGTTGCCATGGTAGAAGAGTCTACATGCCAGTTGCGAAGGATATGAAGGCTTTTCTGGGATGCACGGTTCTGAATTACGAACCTATCTCACTGTTGATATTTGTTGAATGGACCACATCTAATGGGAAGATAGTTGTGAAAATCCATCCAGTCACCCAAGACAGAAACCTTACTACGACCTTTGCCATTGGGTGACAATGATCTTCAAGTTTGACTTTAAAAAGAGTAAACTATTGCAATGGACACAGGCCAAGCAATTGCCTCTCTTTCGTAACTGGGCAAATCTATTAAAAATGGCTGAACCACGACCAAACATGAAACAAGAGGACAGACAAGTTGAATCTTCTGTAGCTGAAGTAGTTCGCCATAAGTTATCCATAAGGCAATGGTTCGTATCCCCTATCAAATGGGTTCGTCGGAAATGCCGAAGAAACGTAAATATGCCTAATTAAAAAATCAGCGGAGAGAAATGTTAATTTATAGAAAGCACAAACAACATGATTAAATACTTGCAAAATACGATGCTGCAATCAACATCATCGCACTGAAGAAGTAGAGAAATAGAGAGAGAGACAAAATAACCATTTCAATATAACATCAAATGCCATATAATCTCTTAACATGTTACCCAGCAGTTACCTATCTCGTTTTAAAGGAGATTTAAAAATTAGTTGTTTTATTTACTTATTTTGCAAGTTTGTGGCCTACTCAGCCTTTGCACTTTAATGTAAATCAATAAGTGAATTCATCAGAATGGTGTTTCTTTTAGATTTGGATACTGAGAATGATAAATTATTATTGTCTTAGAAATGAACCCTTCGCATATGTAATATATGTTGCAGTAGAACTATTAATAGTAATAAATTAACTACTCTAGAATTTCACTACACATTATTAACAAAAGTTAGTTTTAGCAAGTCAAAGAAGTTGACATAATTTTAAAAATCGTAATCGGTTATGAATTTGAACATTATTTTATGGTTTCTAATGTTATCCATAATAAATATACTGTATGAAATCAAGGTTCGTTAGTTCTTTTAACAGAGCCTCTTTTGCAGAGCTCCTATTTAAAACTCTTCTATTCATAACACATTTTATCTTTGTTATGGGTGTATTGTATTTCTATTAAGTGGATAAGACTGTAACCAAGGGCGTCGGCAAGGGGAGAGGGAAAGAGCCGGCACTTGCCCCCTGGACTTCAGTCCTTGTATCTTCTGTTATTCTATTTTCATATATTTTGTGTATGTTTTTATGATTTTCACTGCATTCATTTTATAAGGGGTACTTCGGATATTGCCTTTCAATTTCCTGATTTATTGTCATATTAATTTTGTAATGGTGTTACCTCATGTAATTAAAGAGAATTAATGACGTGATAAGATGTAAGAATAATGACACTACTACTGATATAACGTCTTGCTAATACCTATCCGGTTTTAGTAATAAACACAGCTCACTTATGTGTCAACAAATTTGATACAAAAGAAAAAAATATCTGTTTGGCCCTTTCGTTTGTTTCGCATGCAAAAGGTTTTTTCAACTGGTATATAATACGCAAGCAATAATCTGAATCGATATAGTATGCTGAATCAATAACCTTGTTCCGCAACTAAAAGGTCTCTCGCTGTACTGTGATATACCTGTGATCAGTAGTTACGAAACTGTTTGCAGTTAAATGGTTTCTCTTTCGATATGATGTCTTTACTTGTTGACCTTTCGATTCACATCTAAAAGGTCTCTCGTGGACCATTGACTTACAAGTCCTTTATGGAAGTGAGAGAATTCATATCGAAAAGGTACTCTCTAAGCCGAATATTTTATAAGACCACCTAACTAGAGCATCGAAAGGCTTCCTCTTCTCGACTAATGGCAAATTGCTAAACAAAAGTAAACCTAAATTTGTTTGCATGTAAATAACTTATTCCTTTCTCTCTCAAATTTTCAACACGTTTCAATAATTTAGACTAACGGTCATATCACCATACAAAACATTAAATCAATATATTTTTCGCAGCGAACTACGAATAACACAAGGTCTTAGGAGGACTCTTGTGAAAACAAATTAAACGCAAATTTACGATTTTAGCAATTATACTGCGCATGGAAATGTCATAAGCTCTATCACTCTGATGCTCAATTTAGAGACTTAATCAGTGGGTATTTTAATTAATTTCATGTTAAAATGTCTCAACCTTTCTTGTCATACATTTTTATTTATGAGTAATACTGAGATATTATATAATCAGGCGAATAAAGCACTTTAATCTTTAATCGTTTGTTTCACTAAATCTTCCATAAAAGTGAAAGGAAAAGATTCCCAATTAGTTTCCCTCAGAAAATATCACTAATGGAACAGAATCAATTATACCCAAATTGACTCTCCCAATTCCATCCACCAGTTTACTCTAAATAGCACTAATTTAAAAATAACCACATGCATCCATATACCACCATTTACTACTTTGGAATCCCTTCAATTAGCTAATTGAAGTACCCAAGATTCCACCAACATGCTCTAATCTCTTTTTGATTCACCAAAATTCCCTCATGCATAGAACCAAATATTTCCCTTTTTCCCATGCGCCAGTTAATAAATTAGTGCTGTGATAACTAACTACTAGAAATCTATTACTAAAAGAGAAAAGATAAATTAGTTATGCAATTAATCTACTCCCATAGGAGAAAAAATAATATGAATAGGCACAGAAATTCTATCAGAAGTAATTGTTTCCGACTTACTCCACCAATTCGGTCGTAACAATTCTACTGAGCTCTTTCTATTCACCTTGAATAGATTCGCTCGCTTACTCTACTCCAGAAAATTCTATTTTCTACAGAAAAGGACAAATAAATATAGGAAAATTATATGATAATAACATCTACAAGGAATAAAAATGAGAACACCGAAAGAAAGGTAATTCTACACAAAAATATTTCTACCAACAGTCACAAATGAAACACTTTCGTTTGTCAGATCTTGTACTCTGGCCTCTAGCAAATCAATTAGCAAACATCTTAAAAAATGCATAGAAAAAATATTTCATAAGACACACGCTCGACCAGTACACAAAATCAATAGACTGAGGTAATTCCAGCTCATTTTGTGAGCTTCTATTTTTTTCTCTTTCCCACTCTCTTTCTCTCTTATTTCCTTGAGACAACAATATTCTGTTTGGGTTTTCTATAGAATTACCATCACATATTTCCTACCGGGCGACCAATTCATCGGCTTATCTTTTCAGCCACAATTACGACTTTTATAAGTAGAAGAAGTAAACACTCCATTCGAGCCTATTATTAAACAATAAAGCCTCCTTCCAGCCGATGGCCGCTATTATAATCCTATTACAGTTTCCGTGGCCTTTCTTCCCAACTGACCATCTTGATGCTTCCTCGCGACTGACCACCGGGCGCAAAAACTCCGCTTCCCTAACCTTTCTCTTTATTCCCAGATGGAGGGAGGGGAACGAAAAAAAAGAGCAGTCACAGATGTAACCACTTGGGGGCAAACGAACTTTCAGAGTATATAGCTCGAGACATTTCTCTGCACAAAAAGCAGCATCTTTTATTTTAAAGAAGACTTGGAAGAACTAAGAAAGAAACATAGATAAATTAAAGCAATAAAGTAAATATACACGAGTACACAATACACAATTTAAATACACAAATAAAATATAAGTTGTTTTCTAAAATAAAGAAGAAAGATTAAATACATAAATTATTTACAACCTCTTTCAAAATAATAAAAAATAATTTTAAAAAATTGTTAAACAAAATTTAAGCTGCACATTTACCTAACACTATACTGACTTAATTAATTAGATTGGCCAATCTTACCTAACACATAATATAAAGAAATTGTACACATTCACATCACTTTACAAAATATAACTCCGTGTAATGAGAAATTCATTACAATTTTAACGTTTGTAATCACGAATACGCCCATTTATACCCAGAAAACGAACTTTGTAAAATCATAGAAAGTAAAAACACAAATAGAATTATTGTCCATATTGTAACTTTTTTCTTTGAACGTACTCTTCTTGGATGAAGTTCACTGCATTACTTCTAGACAGCAAATAAAAAAGAAGTATCTCTCTCCTCCATCTTTCCACCTCTCTCTCTCTCTCTCTCTCTCTCTCTCTGTGTGTGTGTGTGTGTGTGTCCATCACACTCACACACACAAACTAACAAAGAAAGTTTGAAAGTACGAATAAGCGAATCGTAATATACACATTTTTTAAAGTCATGATTTAGGGGCCCTCATCTTAAGATACATTGTTTCTCACACTGCCTATTTCTATTTTTTAAATACCGAATAAATCAAGAACAAAACTGAAATTTTGAAGCACGACCACTTATTTATTATTATTATTTATTTATTATTAACACTTATTAGCATTTATGAAATGAACTGTTTAAGATTTTTTAAGCTAATGCTTTTAGTCGAGATATTTGAAGGTCGTAGATTAGGACGGCGTAGCACAATATATCAAATTTCCTATCAATAACAAGTATCATCAAATTATTAATTAGTTCATTTCGTAGACATTCTTAAATATAATCTAACTCAATATCTAAAATACAACTTTTATTGTCATTTGTTCATTATTTTTAATTATATTAAAAATGAAGCCTATTTACCAAGGGCTGTTAAAACAAATCTGGACTTGAATTTTTATAGGCCTTTAAGCAACAAGCTGAATGGGTGATGATGGGAGAATTGGTGGAATGTAGAAAGTGAGAGGAAACCGGAGGACTCCGAGAACACTCCGCACACGGTATCTGTTCACCACAAAACAACATGGCACGAGCCGGGATAGATCCGTAGACCCCACGCACCAGAGTGAGAGTTCTACCAGTTAGTCAGCGAGGCACAAAACGGATTTTAAGCTGGTTCCTTTCCTCTTAGCTTGTTCAGTTTTTGGCGTTACTTCATCTACAGCTAAACTATGGCCAGGAAATAGTGAGTCTCTCTAGTTTAAAGTCATCTAACGGTATACCAATGTCGTTAATGAAAAATGCATTAAACAGTGGTTTAAGACAGTATATTTCTAACACAAGTCACCTGGAAAATGATAAGAGCAAGCCCATACGTTTGGTGCCGTGGAAATTAACAATATTTCTAACATTTCTCCAGCTCCTCAGAAACAACTTGATTGTTCCTCTTGAGTAAGTCTTATAATGACTTCTGTGGATCAGTTTTCAATTTACCAACCAATGCAATACACGCTGGTAACCGTACATTTTTTCACAACATCATTTGGCCATGATTGATATCTCATGTAGAAAAGAAACTTTACATAATAAACCTCTTCTTCTCCAAGAAATCTTACATATCAGTTATCAATTAATATTTGTTAAAATATATTTTCCATAACCTTCGACATCTAACACAACATTAGATGTAAACACCATTATTCACTGTTTTAACTTTATCTGATTTTTTTAAAACTTCTCCATATCTGACAATGTTTTCCAATCTCTGTCTTTGTTACTTCAAATTATCTAATATGCGGGTATTTTTACTTTCCTTTATAATGCATGGATAGCCCTTTGACTTTAACGATTCCAGATTCGAGAGCGGCTTTTACACCTACGATCCGCCCACAGGGAATTGAATTTGTATTAACTATACTTAAATGCAGTTACCTTCAGTGCAAGAAGGGTTACCTTTTGATCCAAAATTCGAAGGACAACGCAATGAACATTGGTTATTAATTATATATTTGATGCAATTACATTTACAGAAAAGACGTTTTAGGAATAGACGACGGTTTGGAAATAGCAACACATATGCACATTAATACAGATTGATTTTCTTCTTAAATTTTCGATCTTTTATCTTTACACAATAAGTGGGACCCACGCCCTCAATCAGTTTGATATAGTACTAGTGAATGTATCCTCTCAAAATTTCCAATCACTTTCAACCTCAGTAAACGAGAACAACCAACCTTAAATTGCACACTCTGGACCAAAATATTGTCAAAGCGATTTAGGCATTACTCGGTGCTCGCCGTTAAAGTGTGTAACACCTCAGCTCCCTATACAAGTGTGTGACACTTTGTATATATTATGTCATTTTTTAAAAAAAATATATATATATATATGAAATATTATGCCTAGGTTAAGTTAGTTAGGGAAACAAGAACTGGCCAGTTCGATATGTATTTTTGTGTGTTTTAGATGTAAGTGATGATTTGTCTTTATGGTATATTATCTATCATTATTTAGTCTGTAACTGTAATATGTATAATCATGTAGATGTTTACCTTTGAGCTTTTTTCTTTTTTCCGTTTAGCAATTTATTTAGTGTGGAAAAACTTTTGTCCCGAGTTGTACTCCCTCTATTCCCGCTTCGTGTGAATCTCTTGTTTGTTCCAACCAATGAGAGAGCTTGATAGCTAACTCTTTGTATTCTACTTTCTTGTAACTGACGCTGTACAGCGCGGAAAGTTCTGGGCTATAAAATGGCATTGTAAACAGGGTTCCAGGCTGAGTGACCAGGTCAACACCATTGGCAAGAAGAAGGCAGCGAAATTGATGAGGAACTCGGGATGGTGAGAAAAGACCTCTACGGGGCACTTTGATGTATATATTCGATGGGTAAAGAGAGCAGTCAAGTACGCTCTGTTTCTTTTTCTCAATTCTATCAAATTAGAGTGCCTCAATAATATTGAACCTTATTAGCGTCAATCAAAATTTTACTCTTTCTAGTTTTGTTCTGAGCTTCACTCAGTTCGAGATATTGCATAGAAGGGTCTCGAGCAAACAATAACTATAGGGCATTTTGGAAATCCAGACTCACGGAAAAGGAAGACGGGTTGGTCCGTCGCTTGTATATAGGGAATGTAAATTTCTTTGGGACCTTTTGTCTCTCAGGTATTCAGAAGTCTGATCTCAATTTTTCTAAGAGTAAAAATAAGCTTTCAGGGTAATATTCATTTTTTTTGTAGAAAATTAATATCAAGCTTTATTTTCCTGAGATCTAGTATTTATAAGAGAGGGATATTTACTATATATGCCGGTCAGGGTCTGTGATACTTTTGCCTGTATTGTTGAAAGATTGGGCCAGACAGATAGGTATTGGTGATAGACGTTTTTGTAAGTTTAAAGCAGCTCTTTCCCAATAATGGCTTATGTTAAATGAGGAAGCGACTCTTGGAAAGGCAAACTAAGTAAGAATCCTTTGCGAGTTACTTGCTAAACATTAACTTGGCTAAAGGTAGCAGGTAATTCTAATTTAACTCACCTCCAACTTATAATATAAGTTGTCAAATAATTCTTTAAGTGGCACAATTGACCTAAGATTAATCTCCGTATGAGCGTGTTGTGGATCCAACTAAGTATTCACCTCATGCTACCCTCTAAGCCAACTGATTTCTGAAATTACCATTTTGTCGATTTTCTTTGACGAGCTTTCTTGGTGCCTCGAGGGCTCTAGTTTATGGTTAATAATTAATGTAGTGCTGAGTTGCTTGGTCATGTTAAGGATTTGTTTGTCTGACTTACTCGACTTCATTTTATAGATTCTTTTGAGCTACCATTAGATACAAGGGGGTCATGATTAGAGCAAACAACCCATATCAGAGCCGTCAGTACAAATTTAAGCACGATTTTGGATTAAAGACATCACTGGTCCAATTAAATAGCAATTGGTTCCTTTAAAATTGCACCATTCTGTTCCTTTTGGTTTCTAGAGCTGTTGCTCTGATTTGCCTTCGTGGAGAGCTTTGTTTATATATCTCTGGTCATTAGGATTTTTAAAAGGTATTTTTATCGATGCATTTTATCGTATTAATTACTATTTTTCCCCGTTACTGGTAAGGTTAATGGGGTGGTGCCCACCGAGCTCTTTACATTATATTTGTTGCAAATAAAACAAAGCTCTCTGACCACGGAGTGACAAGTTATGCCAAATGTGCCCAGTACTGGCCGTCCAAGGAACTGCTTGTTTACTAGCTATACGTGCGTAGACTCTGGTTAAGTATCAATGCACAGCCAGATTCACCTGAAGTTACTAGACGCAACCGCCAGAATTAGCATATGCGAGTAATGAAACACAACTCCTACTCATCTCTGTGTGCAAAAGCTTGCTGCAATAAACACACACACACACACACACACACACACATATATATATATATATATATATATATATATATATATATATATATACTGGAATCCCCCAAACCTTCAAATTCAAAGCGCGAGAAAAGTGTTGCTAATGTTGTTGATGAGAATCATACAATAAACGGTAACAAGAATGAGTACTCACAACTGGCTTCACAGGTGACTGCACGCCCTCTTGTATATTCTTACGACGACTTCGAAATAAATTCAATCAACAAACTATCAGATTTAGGCTAAGTTCGAGTTTCAATAATGAACATAACGACAGACTTCAACTCATGTCGGAGAGGGACTTGCCAGAGCTCTTGACACTACTGAATGTTGGCTGCTTCTGCTCGCTGAAGCCAACACTTACTTAATTTAAAGACCGAAACATGAAAGACCCTTCCAGGAGAGTAGTACTGATAAAACCCATATCGACACATTTTTTAACCTCCAAAAAATTGATTGGCCCGCTGCTGACCTCCATTCCAAAATCTCTGTTCTCCGACTTGCTCGAATGAGAAAAGAAACCACAAACACACAATGACATCCTAACAAAGATTCGTTACTCAGGGAATTATCCATCGTTTCTCCCTGTTCTTTCGACCACGAATATCTTCTGAAACTACACTCTTCAGCAGCCGTTTAGCTTACCATTGGATCCCAGGATTCTATACAGCAAAATAAATAATTATTAAACATTTACAAATAAATTCCAGTTTACACCGCGTGGATCACTTTGGTGTTAGATATCAGTCCATCATCTTAAGCACTTAACTCGCATTAATATAATATACAACCAATAAACATTTGCATAATATTAAATCATGATAAAGATAAATATAAATTCAGATATAAAGTGATAGATATAGAAATAAATAGGAATATGTCGACCTATAGATAAAGGGAAAGAGAAGGAAATATAAACACATACATCATAAATTTACATACACTCAGATTAAATACAGGATCACATTTAAATACAGGATCACATTTACATACATTGATACCCAAATTCAGATAATACCTAGATAAAAAAATCTGGGGCGTGTCACATGTAATAGACATTAATCACTCTGCAATAATTTCCATTGTAATGAACAATTAGTTGTAACACGCAGGATAATAAGACATTTGATGATCCTTACTAATCAAAGACTTGTTACTGCCTGGCGTTAGTGATAAGTCACTGTTAGAAAATTTTAAACTGTGTTTTGAGTTCAGATTCCATTTCATTTATTTGAAAATTATGATTATTTCAATTTAATTTTGTTTTGAAATGATTTTATATAAATCAGCAAATTATTAGCAGGTTCTTCCTTAGAAAGTAGGAAAGAAATAAGGTTTCGGGGAAATATTTCTAGGTACCTGGAAATTTTCTTCTTCATTTTCTACTGTGCCATAGTCTAAAATTGGTTCTCCCTTGTTTTGTCAATACAAAAGAAAGTGCTACAAAATAAAACAGCTTGACTTTTCAGAAGATAACACTTAAGAAACAGTAAACTGTAGTATAATAAACGTTCTGCAATAGTACATAATAAATAAATAAATATATTCCTCTTCATGATTCATCTGTAAATTTCTCCCATATGTGACAGTAACGGTATATAGGGTCATTGATCGAATGACAGCCCAAAATAACTTGAAAAAGGAGCAGAAAATAAAAAATGTGCGCAGGTAACCTGATACCTACGGGATGGGGACACCTGACCAAGCACACGACAACAATGTCACATAAGCAGTGTTTCCACCCCAACACAAACTTATATTTTCTCAAATGACACTACGAAAACTGTTAATTGAAAATAAAACTTCGAAGCAAAATACGTCCAGTGATACCAAAATTGATGCTCAGTGTCGCTAACTTCGGGAGATATGAAAGGTCAAAGTTGGAAAAAGGAGGAATGGATTGTAGCTAAATGCACAATATTAGATCAGAAACATGAACACGAAGTGAAAATAGGATGTGGTTTTAACAAAATGTCAAAATTAAAGTTCATTACGACTAGGAGTGTTACCACCCGAGACGCCGAAAGAAAGGGAAATTTACAATCGCTACTTACGCAAAATGTGACCCCTTAACAAAAGTCACAGAAATAAACAGAAAGACACTTTGAGGGTCTAAAAATGCAATGGAATTTATTTGGAAGCGATATCACAAAGCGTTCACAAGATATAACGAAAGAGGGAAAAGCTGGCAACATTGGAGGGATACTTTTTATCCCTCAAGCAGCAGTGGACTACACACGGGGTTGCAAGGAGTATGGCGAATATTAGTCTGCAACTCGATTGCCAGGATGATCACTTCGCGAGGTACAGCGATGATGGTAGTAACTCCTTCTCCTCCTATTCGATAATTTCATTATAAAATATACACAAAAGGATAAAAAGATAGTACGTTACCATTGCATATTCAAATTACTTTATTCATTTGCATGATAAACTACAGCAGGTATAAAGAATAAAAAACAAAACTTTTAGCAAGTAAGATGTCCAAATACTGTCTCAAACTAGCACCCCATGCTTTTCTTTTTAGCCACGCATAAACATTTTTTTTTTACTTTTTAGTACGAATTGTTTAAGTATGTTTTTAATTTTTTTGAATTATTTTTTCGAGCTATTTCGGATGCTTTTTCTCAAGTTGATCTTGTCATTCAAATCCTAAGTGTTTTGCAACCAGTCAAACGCAGCATCATTGCGGGCTAGTATTTATTTATTTCACTAAAAAACATGCTTTTAAAATAAATTAATATACATAAATATATGGAATATTGTATTGTCACCAGACTTACGTGGCCGTGCAAAATTTCATCATTGTATGACGTCGGAAAATGATGAAATTTTCGTTGCAAGATTTGATGGATCATTGTGAATTAAGGTAAATATGTAAAAATGACCGATTTTAATATCTAAATTATAACTTTGAATGTTCTCTCCTTAAAATAATTCTTTAAAAAGAAGAAACGGAAAAGTGATTCTTTTTTTCAAGAAAAATACTTTTTTTCTATTGATAAAAATCTTCATGAAATTTGAGCCGAGGTTTGTGGTTTCAGTATCAAGTAATCACGTGAATTTTACCTCAACATTTTCGATTATCTTCAAATTTGTAACATCATCTGTATCCTTATTAGATTATTAAAACACCGATATTTTGGCACTTTTCTTCGCAGAAATTCTACTACAGAAATGTATAACTAAGAAAAAAAAAATCCTTCATGTCTGACTCGATATTCAACAATACTTCACCAACCAGACATCTGAGAAAGCTGGAAAGACCATTTTATAGTTTTGTGTGCGGTTTTGTTTGATATGCAACATTACAATATTCAGATGAATTTTACTTTCAAAAATCATATTTAAAAGATTCAAATCTGGATTTCTTGAAATACTTGAGTTTTTAAAAATATCTTATAAATATTCGTGTTACACATCCATATGGTTTTATTTGTACGGGATTTCAAACAGAGATCGCTGTCAGATGATATATGTCCCTCAGTGTTTAATGTATATCATGTCGAAAATAAACATTTTTCTGTCTTAGATTATGTTGTCTGTAATTATGTGTTTTTCAAGGTGATGAAAGAGCTTAACATTACTGAATTTGGAAACGCATTAAAGTACAAGTTATCAAAGCAGTCATTTTAATAGGAAACATAATTACTGTGTTTTGTTAAAATTTGCATGTTCATAATGTAGGCGTACCCGGCTCATTCATTTCATATTAGTTGATCCTATGTATAGTTTCCTCACAACCACCTTCACTCTTGTATTGCCTGATGTTACAAGTGAGAACACTTGTTTAAATATTTTGTTTACTATAGCGAAAGTTTTATTAACTTACTCTCTTCTTGGGTTAGTTATTACATAATTCACTTTCAAGTAATAGGCTTCGGCTCTTCTTGGGCTAGTTATTATAAAATTTAGTTCCAATTAACTTTCAAGTTATAGGCATCGGATGAAACATAACCGCATAATATTTTCAATTATTTATCAGTGTGGAAGGCTTGCCCACTTCAGGCTCTGTTTAGCAATTGATCAAGACACCAGTAAATGAGTTTGATATATCTCTAACTTGGAACAAGTTTCTCGAACTGTAGGCATTTCAAGAAGAATTTTCTCCATCCGGGTGCTTCAAAGAAATTGTTTTTGTTGTTTGTCTCGTCAAGTGTGCTTGTTTTTCATCCTTGTTTTCTTTCTCTTCTTTCTTTGGCAAAGGTCACACCGCCTTCGCATATTCGCTTCACTGACTAACGAGAACGGTTTCATCGTTTTTTCTCTTTTCTTGTAAAATCGAAGAGAAATATTTTTTTTTCCTTTGCTTAGGCGCCTGACAGCCTGATTTTCCAGGGACTCTGCTAAAGGATGTCTAGAGAGGGAGAGAAAAGGTATTCGACCCTAATGTAGCAGGTTACAAGGGAGATGAATTCACTCTGCGTGTCAAGGACATAGGATTTCTTTTTAACTTTCCAAGAGAGAGGGTGTGTGCTATGTGACAAATGTATGTGTGTGTATCGCGTGGCACACCAGAAGAAAACCAGGAGAATAGAATCGGTTCAACTTGCAGAAGCAGTAGGAGAGATTTGATTCCATTTAACATGTCACCAAAAAATGCCATTGACCTTTCAATACATCTTCGACAACCTATCAACATTTGATGTACTATATAGTGTGTGAAATTGTACGAGAATATTACAAATATAGAGTCCTGATTTTCCGTGTTCTGAAGCATAAAAGAGGCTGAGTGAGAACGGTATTCAGAATAGAACTTTTCCCATGACATGGCACCAAGGAATTTTTCCATAGTATAAAAAAAAATTGTAGTATAGATTGTTTATTTGGCATTACCAATGATTCACTATTTGGAACGTGAATAGCAAGCTCATTATGTTACGGGAAGATTACGAAATTATTTTGTGTAGAGGGTTTAGTCTGTAGCATATGAATATGAGAATAAATGAGGAGCATAACAAATGTTAGAACATAGAACATATAAAGAAGCGTGATGTATTAGTCTCAATATTCATATCTAAACGCTGGATGGAAGAGATGACGTACGTGTAAAACGAGATTCCGCATGTAGTCGTTCTTCCTGCCCTAAAATACAGAATCTTACAGTCCGAGATGCCATTCTGTATATGTGAGGTAAGATTACAATATGTCTTAGATAAGTATGTCTTAGAACGGAACCTATGTAGTTCAGTATAGACTAAAAGCAGTCTATGATTACGCTCGGCATATTCATAGAAGTTTATAAAGAGACAGTATGTTATACATAAGGAATGTAATAGGAAGGAAAGGAAAAATGGATGCAGTTATTCAAACATTCATGATTTTCTGACAGTTTGTAATACTAATTAATAATTCTGTGGTGACGCGAAAAAGCGATTAAGTAAGAACGCTCATTTTACAGGAAAAGCAAACGAAACATTCTTCTGTTATGCCAAATTTGTATAATATATAACTTTGAACTTATGTATCTTTGTTTCCTATCACTGAACTTCCATTTAAGAGAAAAAATCTGAGAAAATGACGATCGAAACAAATCTTAAAGTTGCATAACTCAATTTTACCAAATTTTAAATTAACACACCACAGAATTGCACTTATTAGACACGAAGTTTTAGATTCGGCCACAGCAATAGTGGCGTACTTGCGACACCATAGGGACTAAAAATAATTCGTGGAAAACTAAGTTCTTTCGGCATTAGTTAACCTTTCCTATTATTTCTTTGGCTTACATAAAGAAGAAAATTTCTTCAGAATATATTTCATCTCTTCAGTAGCTTTTTAGTAATCACAAGTGATAGCAATGGATGTAAGCCTGTGTAGATAGTATGAAGAATGAAACATACCAAAAGACCAGTCATATTTGAAAGCTACGATCCAGGTCAGAGAAGAGGATAATTGATTTTCTACCGACAAATCCCTTTCTCTGAGTTATTTTCTTTGGGTTTTGAATTATTTTAGTCATTGTCAAGACTATTTTACCACAGTGAGATTTCAATGGGATCGGAGCAACGGTTAGATTGTTACCCGAGACCAAGTACTGATGGATAGATCAAAAAGTGATGCCATTAAAACGGTAACTCTTCTACAGTATATTTTGGGTGCACGATAACTGGATTACATAGCTTCGTCCCATGTGCTTATTGCATTTCATAAGAGTTCCCCTTCTTTCAAAACTTACCAGATAATGCGGCTTCATTTTTGCGGTTTTAAGTCATCTGAAGTGTCGGGATGTTTTCCCATACTTTCTGTCTATTCTTCTTCACGATTAATTTAATACGCAAGTCTAATATTAGAAACATTATTGTTGCATCCATCTTTTAAGTTAGCTGTAATTGATTTTTAAATTTATTGGTTGGCAGCTGGGTGAGGTACACTGTATGTTGTTCAGTGACATGTGAGTGAAATTTTGGCTTCTTACGTGACGCCATTCATTCTTTTTAAATATAATGAAAGGGATACGATAGTAGTGATGTCAACATATAATTAACGAAGCGCAAATTTATTCAGAATTTTCAAAATAGAAGTGGGAAAGAGCTTTCATGTTATTTTTCTGGAATATATTTCTCATTGTAGTGTAAAGGTACTTACCAGTTTGAATTCTCCAAAAGAAACTAAATTTTGTCAAGCAGTGTTTTACTTTGTTTTATCACTTGGAGATGGAGCAATATTAACTGTTGAAATTAATAATATACATGTGGCATTTATCAAACTTCAAGTCTTGTTATACATTTAGTAATTCATCTTGCATATCACCACATAACTGTAAGAAACAAAGAACGGAATGGGTTTTTATTTTTTCGCGAAAGTGGCAGAAACGTTATTTTTAACGTATTAGTTTTAAGTGTGACATTAACTTTGGTTTAGTTTACATATCTACGAGGTAGCGAACGCTAGCTTATTGCTACACTTCTATTTCTCTGCTTGTAATTCAGTTCTAACAAGGGATTTGAGTGACCTCGAACGCTCAGAACTGCACGAAAATGTGCTTAGAATATAAATCGATCATCCCAAAAACAGTGGTATGAGCCATTCTCATACAAAAGTGCGCGTCTTACCAGGAGACACATTTGAATGATCACCTATTCAAGGTCTAAGAGAGGAACTTGGGTAACGCGAAGAAACAAAATATCGATATAAGAGGATCAAAAACACACATGTTGCAACGCTGTGACCGATATTGCTATATTTCCCTCTGCTTAAAATAATTACGCTATTTGAACAACAAACCTTTTCCACTGACCTGATAGGGTTGGCCCGCTATTCAGTCCTCAAAGTACAGGTGTAGGATTTCAATGAAGTGGTCAAAGCAAAGTGGAAGAGAACAAATGCACATCTGACTAAAGCCACTTGTTCATTCAACACTCAACAGCACTTCTGCATTTTAAGCAGTCCAATATCAAACGCCACACTAATTACATTTTCAAACGACGATATGGCTATGTCAATGTTATAACCTGTCTTTTGCCAAGCATGTTGTAACATATGCTTGTACTTCCGTGCAGAAAGTTGATTCTATAGCACAGAGTCTGATGATGAAATGACGATCGTGTAACTTTACTTGTAGTTTTTGACATTGTAGCCTTACAAAATTAACGATCCTTCTCACGCAGAGCGTATATTGCCGAAAGAAGTACTCATCAAGAGGTTGGCAATATTTTGTTGTTATCGGTGGCAATATCTTGAGCATAACATCCTTGTTCGGAAAACTTTTATCCAACAGAGTACGATCTTTATGGCCTGACCAGGAATCACACAGCAATAGGATCTTCGCATCGTCCCGTACATATTCACCAAGGACGGTAGTTAGAAAACTTTTCATATGCACTTTCATTTTGCCACTTTTCCTTGATTCCACATGATTCATGGGTATGCTGCTTCAAGTTTTTTTTTAAACGTTTGGGTCAAATGTGACTTATGGTTCATGAAAACAGATATAGAGCTTGTTAGCTAATCTGTTACTCATTGATAAAGCCACATCAATTGTATAGCTGTGTGTAGAGCTATGCACAGATTACAACACACCATCTGCAGTTTTCTCGCCTCTGTGATCTAGTGTTGACAGTGGAGACATTTCATAATTAAATTGACTTTGGTCACTGTTCCAAACATTTTCTTTCTCCACACTCTCGTCTGTTACATATTTGTTTACATCTGCCCCCACAAACCCTTGTGCCTTCTGACGAATACTATGATCTTCTTGTATGTCCTTACGTGTGACGAACGTAGTAATATGCCTGGAAGAAATGCCTTATTCAGCATTAAGTTTGTTGGTAAAAGTAATCGAAGCTGCGAAATTGTCTAGGCCAACCACTTTAGACGTTACTAGTGCCCACATTTGCAGATGCCAATACTGAAGAGCAACTCCATACGCTCTTGCTCTATCAAATTGTGACATTACATACTCTTCTATAGTTTTTAATTGTGACAGCTTGTTTCTCTTGAAGTGAGCTCGATCTCGCCTTTTGCTAGTCACATAATCTAATATTACCTTGCAATTTGACTTTCGATTGCATTTATAGTGCCTCGTAAGTTTATTATAGGAGTTGAAGCCACGATTGTAATAGTCTTCACAAATGTTCTCTAGTATGTTGTCATCAATATCTTGTAATGTACTGGCCCTCGACATTTTGGGTGAAGATGGTTTGTACTCACTTTCACTTGAAGGTTCCTGTTGCTCTAGGGATGAAAGTCTTGTACAGTTGGACGGGCTCTTCCTGTCCGTCAAAATCACTATACCCATCGTATCTTAATGCAATTCGACGTCATCCCCATTGTATTTTTCAATTATTATGCTATATAACATATTCGCGAACTCCATGTCCTCGACTCCGATTACGTTTCCATATTCAGCACGTCGCAACTTTGCCTTTAACAGTTTGACAACATTCATGGGATTAATTAGCTTCATGATACCGATGTACAAGCTTTACACTCTAACCCACAACCGAACACTCCAAAAAAAGGCCTGCTACTGCAGCTATATTATTCACACAATTAGGGTAAGTACTTGTTGGTGCAGGTACAACATGCCACCGTCGAATGGCGCTAGAAAACAACAGCTGCGTTTTGCATGGGAACGAATCATACCACTGTTTTGGGATGAGCAATTTATATTCTAAGCACCATTTCGTGCGTTTCTGAGCGTTCGAGGTCACGCACACCCCTTGTAAGTGAGAAAGAAAAATAAGTTATTTTTATAGCGCTAGGATAATTATCTTGAAATAGTTTGTTTGGGAGGATAGAGGGCAGGTGTAGTCAGAGCTTTCCTCGATACGCCAGTCTGCTGGGTTGTTTGAAATTCCGTGTTGAGGCGCCACCTGACTTTGATGTTCTTGGCAACTAGTCTCAGCCAGCACTTCGACGGTTGGTTTCAACCGATATACGTCTGAATAGAACTTCACCTAATGGATTGGTTCGTGGACATCGAATGCGGCAATTGAGACCATGTTTGACTTGGTCACATAATCAGTTTAATATACAGTTTAAACATATGCATCGTCCTATGTTAAGTTTCGACAACAAAGGCAGATATTGAAAACGAGATAAATTAAACCCGAGGAAAATAATTTTGAAATGAAGTAGTGAAGCAGAGAGTAAGTCAGAAAAGTTGTAATTGTCGTGATTAATCCTTTAAACATCAGAGTTAAACAGGTAAGTTTCTAAGTTTAATTCAACTAAATAAGTGAGTGTTGTTCTTTAAATCCTGTGTGTCGTACTATTTTGCGGTGAAAATTATCATTTATGTGCAGTTTGTTTGTTGGCCCATTCGAACAAAAGAATTCGTACTTCGAATGGGGCAGTAGGTCCGAGTGCGTTGAGCTGTTAATTCTTCTTACTCAATACTAGGAATTCAAATAGTCTCGATGATTTTAATATCAAGAACAGTGAAATTAATTAAACATTTGAGTGGAAGCAATATCTTTCAGAAAACTAAATTATTCGAGTGGTTTTAAATCTAACGACCAAGTGTGGTTCTGTTTAACGTTGTTAATTTCAGTGTTAATAACTCGAGTTTAATTTATAGAATTAATCTAGGAGTCTATTTGAATTATAATCACGGAATTGAAATGATAAAATTTACTGTAATCGTCTAAATTTGGTTGCATATTTGAATCAAAGCTTTCAGGGTACTCAGCTCAGATATCATCTACGTAAATGAAACTAATTAAATAACTTGAAGGTGTTTGGCTTTTAAATCAAAGCGTTAACCTCGTTATTGTTAAATTGAACAGACCCTACCGACGACGGAGCGAAAAGCTTTGTAAACTTGCGGAAATTTGAGAGGAAAATGTTTATGGCCTTTAGAGTGCTTGGCTCAGACCCAATTTACGCATAAATTCAAGTTGCCTAAATTAGAATGAGTTTGGTTAGACCGTTAACTTTTGGTTACAGAAGTTTTGGTTGAAATGAAGATGATTTTCTTCTCTAATAAATTTAATTCCATAAATTTGTGCGAGCTTTTGATTTTGAAATATAAATTGAACGCTGTTTTCTTGTAGGAACCGAACATGAAGTTATTTCAATAGGAGTTTCGTTAACTCTTGTTGAACTGTTTTTTTTTTTTTGATCGGAGCAGATCTAGTTACGCTGCATTTGACCGAATTAATGAGCGATTGTGTATCACGATCAATTTGGAGTTTCAGGTATTAACTAGTTGTTTAAAGAATTTAAATGCTTTAAGCATTTTGAAATAAATTAGGTAAGATATGTGAACTTGACAATTGTTTGTAAAATTTTGAAATTTTGTATTTTTTGCGACTTGTTTGGAGTCGCTTCATTTTTAGATCGGTCACGTGCTTCTGGAAAACTATTGTATGGTAGTTTAGGATTAGTTAATTGAAATTTGTACGTATTACTTGAGAACTTGAAATGTTTTAGAAATCTTTTCATTCAAGTGACGTTGTGTAATACGAGGTTTCATATTTATTGTTTACATTCTAGCTTGTATTGAGATAGCTTTCTTCTTGAGCAGTATTAGTAAATATCTTGTTTCGACTTTGCAGTTTTAAATTGAATTGAGAATCGTAAAGTAAATATAATATTTTTACTTGATATTATACTTAGACCGGAACTTTGAAATTTCCCCCTGAGACTTGGGAAGGGTAAATAAAGAATATACATTGTGTTGTATGATTTATTTTGCGACTCCTAGTTAGAATATTAGAGTTTACCTTGTCCTTTAGAGAATTTACAAAATTTTGAATTATCATCTGGAGTGAATGTGTGAATGAAAGTGTTGTAAAATGTTGTCATAATATTGCGTAGTTTAGAAATTGTTTAGACATAAGAACTCTTTTACTGAATTTATGTTGAATTGTTTTGTTGTTTGTCATGGAGTCAATTGAGATTGTGATTCATATGATAATGAAACTAATTGTGATAATTGATTATACTGGTTTTCGTAATGCACAATCTGGATTTGGATAATTCAAGTTTTTTATTTAAGCCACCCAGTAATAGTTATATGTGGGTGTGGGGGCCTGCTGTTTTTCAATTTCGGAATATCTTGAAGGAATTTTCATGGAGAATTTTCAGCTCAAGCCAAAGCGGGTTCATTTTATCCAGGACTTCGTTTCAATGTTGATAGGAATTTAAGACAGGGAGGTGTTAGATCGGAATCCCCTAAAAATATTGGACATATTGTTTATATTCCGAGGAATGGGGAAGGTAGCACCATGCGAATGGTCGGTGTTATTGCAATTTTAGTGCTCCTTCGAGATTTCATCCTTACAATTATAAGAATTAATCGTTTGAATCCAAATTTTGCATTGGGTAATCAGTCTTTTCGAAGATTTCAGTAAGTGAATCATGTAAGCAGTAGTGGCTTTCATAATAATTTTGACAGGAACTTCGATGTTCAGCTTGGTCCTCCCTAACTAATTCCTAGTGTTTCTGTATATGAAAGATCTTTGTCAATTAGGTTGGTAAATGAGAAATGTTTTCATAATATAGCGAAAATATTTACAGAACGCTTGGGGAAATTAACTTTTGATGGTTCCGATGGTTACCAAATTTATAAATTATTAGTAGTTGTTTAAGAAATTGTGAAAGCTTCTACTATTCCAATTTTATTATTAAGTGAATTTCTCACTCGTGAAAAGGGTGAATTGTATGATTGCTTGTTAAGCTCTTATAACCGAAGGTTGTCATGGGCATCTACTAAGAGGTTATTAAGGGACCAGTTCATGAGTAGTGTTTTGATGCATGAATCAAAGGAAAAGGAAGTATTCCGAAAAATGAAAGTATTGAAAATGCTACGGAATATATTGATGTGATTGCTATAGCATCTGTTGTTTTGGATTGCTTTACTGCCGAGTTAGAGCTAGATTCCTCTATTGTAGAAGGAACGAGTCCCGTGTACTCTTATAAATGTTTAGGAGGACAACTTCCAATGTCAGTTTCTCAGTTGAAAATGATGACTTCGAATTATGATCGATATTGTAAAGCAAAAATGGATTACTTTCAAGATAGAAATTATGAAAGGTTTCGAAGATCATATCCTAATAGGTGAAATGTTGGCCCAAGTTTTGCTCATACAGGAATTGTGAATCAGTCAACTGGAAGAAATATTAAACTTTATCTTGGATCTGATTCTGTAAGTCTTGGTGGAAAGGTAAACAATATTAAAACAGATGAATGTTCAATTAGTCGTAACAATGATTGGATGTCAGGATCCAGAAGGAGACCACAAGTCATTCAATCATCGTTGAAGAACAAAGTGGCTGTGTTTTTAAATTGATTTATTGAATCAAAAAGGAACGCAGTGTGAATCGATTCGGGATGCTTTGTGAACTTAATCTCAGAGAAGTTTGTGGAAAGTTTAGGTTTGGAACGATGGAAACCTAGGATAGCAGAAGAACTGGAGGTGCAATCTTTGTTTGGAAGATATTTTGTTTCCGCCAAAACTATAAACTTGCCGGAAGTAAAAAATTGCAGGAGATATAAACTTTGTTGACTTCCGGGTTATCAAGGATTTTGGAATTCCAGAGCGTTGTTCGAATACCTTACTTGAAGATGATGAGTGAAGTTCTGGATTTTGCAAAGAAAAGATTGAGATTGAGAACCGGAGCTAAAGAAATGAGTTTCTTCTGGTCTCCAATAAATGATTAAAGTTTGTTGGAGTCTGCTTGGTGTCTTGCCTTGCCTGAAGGGATTACTGTTCTTATGTAAAGTGAATTTTCTTCCCCATTTACGCTGATTTAGTGAATCTGGTGACTTTGGTCCTAAGTAGAAGGAGGAGATATTGGAGATTGTGCTAACCTGGAGAAAGAACTAGTTGGTGTTAAAAACTCATAGTTGAGAAGGAGTGAATATGGATTGAGGACGATTTTATGGAGCTGATGTTCAATCGTTGCTGCTTGTTGCGATAGCCTAATAATGGTGTGAATATGATTGTTTGGATTGAGAATCTAAAGTGATTAAAGAATTGGACTTGCTCTGATCGATTGAATAAATTAATGAGAATTAAAATTTCGATGTTACTGTTCGAAATTAAAATCTGGTCTTCCAAATTCGACGTTTTGATATCAGTGGTAACATTGGGGTGAGGAAAGAGTTTGTCAATTCGGGATGGAATAGTAGATGTTGTGTTATGGATGTCTGGAAAAGTAGGTGCCTTGGGTAGGTCTGGATGTACGGATGTCTTGGGTGCATGTAATGTTGTTCTTGGTGAAATTAGGAGTACATGTTTACTAAATAAAAAATAATTTGGTCGAGCTTCAGCATTGAAGTCGGATTTGATAAATTTGAATTTGTTTAGTTGTATTATTGAAATTTTATTTATTTAGAAATTGAATTTTAATAAAAATTAACAAGTCTTTTTGACTAATAACTACTTGAAGAAATTAACTAAAAATTTGAAATTCATATTTGCAATAGTTTACTTGAAACTGCTAAAAATCTGTCTTAATTTTATTGAGTCAGTAGTAATTGTTTGAATTATTAATTGAGAATGAAACAATTTACAATTCAATAATTGAATAATTTACAGTATTTAATGTTCAATAGTGTAA
The DNA here is from genome assembly GCA_022664845.1 of Lepisma saccharinum. Lineage (NCBI taxonomy): Eukaryota > Metazoa > Arthropoda > Insecta > Zygentoma > Lepismatidae > Lepisma > Lepisma saccharinum. Next base: position 53,601 of record JAGDQP010009295.1, read on the forward strand.
ATTGATAAAATGCACAGTTATTATTTAATTATGTCCATGTATTAATTGTGGTTTATTTTGTAGGAGTCTGTCTGATTGTTGATTAAAATGTTCCTGTATGTATTACAAGCACTTATTGTAAAATTTTCATCAGGCATGCTTGTCAATTTAGATGAAGTCTGTGAATTCATCAACTGTATTGTAGTCTAACACGCTGATTATGCTAACTTATATGGATCCTATGAAGACTACAGAAGGAATCTGATCATTTTTTTAATCATGCTAATTCACATATTTTATTTTCTATTCTTTTATAAAAGGTTTTGAATTAAACCATGAAATGTACAACATTTTTGTAGCCCTTGCAGTGGGGGACCATGTAGTGAAGGCTAGCTTACTGCTACACTTCCATTTTTCTGATTGTAATTCAGTTCTAAGTAAGAAGGTTAAAACAGTTTGTTTTATGGCGCAAGGACAATTATCTTGTAATCATTTTAGTATGGAACGATACAGGGCAGATGTAGTCAGAGCGTTCCTCGATTTGTGACTTTGATGTGCTTGTTGACTCGTCTCGGCCAGCACTTCGATGGTTGGTTTCAACCGATATACGTCTGAATGCAATTTCACTTAATGGATGGTTATTGGACATCGAATGCGGCGATTGAGACCATGTTTGACTTGGTCAGTTAATCAGTTTAATATACAATTTAAGCATATTAATCGTCATGTGTTACGTTTCGACACCAAAGGCAGATATTAGAAACGAGATAAATTAATCCCGAGGAAAATAAGATTGAAATTAAGTGGTGAAGCAGAGAGTAAGTAAGAAAAGTTGTAATTGTCGTGATTAATCCTTCATGCATCAGAATTAAACAGGTGAGATTCTAAGTTTAATTCAATTAAATCAGTGAATGTTGTTGTTCTTTCAATGCCGCACACCGTACTAATTTGCGGAAAATAATTATCATTTATGTGCAGTTTGTTTGTTGGCCCATTCGAACAATTAAATTTGTACTTCTTATGGGGCAGTAGGTCGGAATGCCTTGGGCTGTTGATTCTTCTTACTGAATGCTAGGAATTCAAATAGTCTCGATGATTTTAATATCAAGAGCAGTGAAATTAATTAAACATTTGAGTGGAAGCAATATCTTTCAGGAAACTAAATTATTCGAGTTGTTTTAAATCTAACGATCAAGTGTGGTTCTGTTTAACGTTGTTAATTTCAGTGTTAATAACTCGAGTTTAATTTATTGAATTAATATAGGAGTCTCTTTGAATTATAATAACGTAATTGAACTGATAAAATTTCCTGTAATAGTCTAAACTTGGTTGCATATTTGAATCAAAGCTTTCAGGGTACTGAGCTCAGGTACTATCTACGTAAATTAAACTAATTAAATAACTTGAAGGTGTTTAGCTTTTAAATCAAAGCGTTAACCTCGTTATTGTTAAATTGAACAGACCCTACTTACTGTCCAAAGCTTTGTAAACTTGCTGAAATTTGAGAGGAAAATTTTTATGGCCTTTAGAGTGCTTTGGCTGAGGCAAAATTTTCGCATAAATCCAAGTTGCTTAAATTAGAATGAGTTTTGTTAGACCGTTACCTTTCTGACTAAACTAGGAACACTAACTGGCTGATTAATTATTTCTGTTTATTTCTGAGCAATAAAATCAGGATTTTTATCCTATTAATTCAACGACTAAATATTAGAGCTCAAGGATTAATTAAATGGCGAATGCTGGGTAAATCTTTGAAAGTGAGTGCAGCAACGTTATTTGTATCAGAAGAAGGTGAGTTGTGTGCTTGATTGTGAGTGCATGGTTATATTCTCCCTCCACAAAATTATTTGAATTGTAACTCGAAACGATATTGCTACTTTGATGCCTTTGGGTCTTGTTGCTACTTGCGTTCATTGATTTATAGGAACTGTTTGAGCGCTATCAGTGACAGAAGTTTGTAGTTTAGCTAGATTAACTTAACGTTAGTATGTAGGTCCTTTACGATAGATTTAGCTTGCTAATTTGTAATAAAGAATTGTTATTAATTTAAATATTTTGTTTTTGTTCTGCAAATGAATCTTCAAGTCATTATTGGATTTTACTGGTTGAAACTGCTCAAATTCCAGGAGGATAACAGCTTCCCTTAGGATCACTTGAAGAGATTCTGGTCTTGGCGGCGAGGCGATTCTGAAAGCCCAAGCTAATTGAGCGTAGCATTGACTTTAAGATGAAATTTATTTTTATTTTAATTTTCTTGCTGAAACATTTTCTTTAAGTTGTAGGTTTGTTTATTTTAAAAGCCCGAGAATTTCATTACAACGAAAAGAACATATGTAAAATACTTTGATCTGATCTGTGTGGTTTAGAATTGAAATTTGCAGTTCATTAGGTTTGTAGTTAACCGTACAGAACTGAATGAAGTGTTCCATTGATAATTGTTGATTGCTATAACGTGCAAATATAATTAATTAATAGTCTCTATCACATGGCTAAAAATATCAATCTCCAATACAGCGTAAAAATATGCATGAAAATTTATTGCTTGTTTGTCCTGATATATCTATATTTTTTGCATATCCATATATAGCTTATAATTGTATTTGCCACGCAATTATATTCTTTTACGTTTTTGCCTCTGATCGCTAATGTATGGATGACAAAGCATATTAATCAATTGATTGTTTTTATCCGGCTGCATGTATGCAGTAGGTATCACTCGGGATACTCTTCGCTAATAAAAAAGCACTATTACTAACATTTGCATCAAATTAATTGCCCTTAATTATGGATTTTTCATACAATCTGGTTTGTCCGTGACACGAGTGCAAAAGCAACACACAGGCAAAGACACCCACGTTTTTTTTCGGTTGTTTATTATATAAATTTGTAGGAAGCGCGTTTAGTGTGAAATAAAAATAAGCATTTTGTGTGACAGAGAATCCGTAAATGAGAGCTTGGAATTATTTTTCGTGTCGAATACGAGTTGCAAGTAAGTACTTGTTTTTGTTATGTAAATCTCTTTTCTCCTTTATTAAATTGTTTCCAGTTACGTAAGTTTAATATCATGTTTAATATCAAAATTTGGTAATTTCCTGTTAAATCAATATAGACCTTTCGAATTGAAGAGTGTCATAGCTAAAGGTACTAAATGTTAACCAAACTCTGTTAACAATGTGGACAAACCATTTATTGTACTTCTAATGAAATATTCAGTGTGGAACTGAAGAAAGGCGAAGGTCAATCAGATGGGGGTGAAGTTGGATCATAACTAAATGTCTGTGTTGCCTGTGCCTTCCTATTTTGTTCTTTTAATTCTTATCTGCCATCCCTTAAAATTGTCGTTTGATTGTTGATTAGTTTGCCATTTTAACTACTTATCCTAAATTTATAATTATCGTTTATTATTATTTCAGTATATTTACCATTATTCATTGATACTATTTATTATCTTTAATATACAATTTCCTTGTCCATCAAATCAAACCCACAGAGCATAGCATTACTGTTTCACCTTTCGTCCCATCCACCCAAAACGCCATTTAACTTCCTTTGGTGTTACACTTCAGTTCTGCCAGAAATTCGAACGTTCATTTTCGTTCTTGAGATTGAAAATATCCATTCTGCAAGAACCAGATGTAAAAAACTGAATGTTGGGGTAACCTATTATTTTTACTAAACAAACGACGGAGTCCGAAAATCACATCCATTCTTTCCTCCGTTTAGCTTAGCTTCCAGAGAGAAAAATTAATATATATTCCAAAGGGAGCATGTGCTAATTTCTTCTAATTCAAGAACGAAATCGTTCTTGAGATTGAAATCAATAACAAAAACTCTGTTGCGGTGATCATTCACTTTCAATCGAAAAGAACGTCTTTTTCCCGGTGACGGGCTAAAACCTTGTTTAAGAGATATTTTATAGTAAGTAATGTGCAGTTTTACAAGAGTCTTAGATTGATAGAAATGTTTAAGCCGATCGTGAGAGTATTGGCAGTGACAAGCAACAATGAAGGTATTTCATCGCCTGTTCTTCCGTATTTATTATGAGTGGTGGAAGTCCAGATTTACAGTGTTATTTCTCCTATTAAATCAAAGCCGGTAGAGAAAACAGAATTACTCATTTCAATTTGTCTTTATCTGACTTCTATCCCAGCTACTGACAGAATTATCACCAAATTTCCTGCCCTGTTTATTTAACTATGTTCCTAAGTGGATATACTCAGCTACCTCTGTGATGATTAAGGAGCCAGTTTCGTCTCCTTCTTTTAAGTTCACCAAATTAAATAAAGTTATTCTGATATTCATTGATAAAAGTAATAGGGAAATATGGCAGAAACAGAGAAAATGACAGTGAAAATTAGTGCAATAGGTGAAAGCTGATAGCTCTCACGCAACAGATACAGCAGACCAACGCAATAAAATGGGCAAAGTAGAGCTGCAGAGGCTGTTGACACACCTGTAGCAGGAAAGGGCACATTATAGTAAAAGATACAAAATCCTATATTATAAAGTGTAATACTATTGAATAATTTAGTAGCAAATGTGATAAAAGTTAATTCCGAAATTTAGGTACTTTGTCTCCAACCAAAAGGCTAAGTATTTTAAAACAGGATTGTTTGATTTGTTTAGATTTTTTACAGTGGTAGATTTGTTAAGCAGACAGACATTTTTAATTTTAAAGAAAACGAAGCATACTTTGAAATGATGATTTTCAGTTTATTGAAATAGAAATAATTAACCAAATGGCATTTAAATAGAAAATGTTTTCTTGTGCTTAGAAATAATCAAGGATTTGCTTGGTAAGGATTCCACTTGATGGATGATTTGTTTTGCTCTGTATTTTGAATATCATAATAATATATATGGGTACCACTTCTATTGGAAAATAAAAGAGATAATTTATCTTGCTTCGGCCAATCGTAAGTTCATATGTAAACTAGCAAGTAGTATTGGATTTCATGGTTATTCTTTAGCTATTGCATCCATGAAAATATATCTTATAAAAAACAATCTAATTATTAATTATAATAAATCAGAGAAAATCCTAGAATATTAATGTAGGACTATACAAACGGGTATGTATACAATAACAATTTATCGCTAGTAAGCTGTATGGTTTCCGTGAACTACTAACACCTCTGCACGCCTACTGGGCATGAAATTGATGAAGTTGTCGATCCCAGCTTGCATCCTGAGCAACTCCTCCAGGAGGGCAATTTTCAGCTGTTAAGGATATTTTCGACGTGCCAGTGTAGCTACAATACCTCTTCCCATAGCATCCCAGACATGTTCTTTAGAATTGAGGTCCGGCGAACATGTGGACCACACCATAAGTTCGATACGAGCCTCCTGGAGTATGGCATCTACCGGCTGATCTCGGTGAAGACAGGTATTATCATCCATGAAATTAAACAAGGAGCAATTACTGCTGCCGTAGGGACAACATGAGGCCAAAGGGTGACTGACATCTCTATATCACAGTGCTGTCAGGCTACAATGCCAAATGACTTGCAGGTCACTACGTTGTCCACTGGCAATGACGACGCACACCATACAAATATATCCACCTCCACCATATTGGACATTTTCACCCACATGAGCAGGTTAAGGCCTGTGGAAAGTATTTCTAAATCATTTTTTAAAACAACGATAAATTATAGGCCTATACCTGATTTTATCTTTCAACCTAGCTCAGTTTCTCATATGTCATGACAGAAAGAGATTGGCAATGAAAACGACTGTCAATCCTCTTCAAAATCCCGCGACTAAACCGCCTAGTGTGCGGTGCTTCATAAGAATACATGGAATTATTTTTTTGCCCCTCCCCCAAATCGCCGTCGGAATCGCAGACATTTCATTTATCTCGGCGTATAAATCCTGTTGCTGCGATCAAACCGCCAAGTATGCGGTGCTTCATAAGAAAGCATGGGTTATTTTTTTCTGTGGTTCAATCGCCGCGGCTGAATCACCTAGTGTGCGGCAGGGCTAATTACTGGTTTCACGTTCCAGTCAGATCAATGCCCGTCCATTTTCTGCCTCAAGACTGAAGCGAAACTTATCGCAGAAACCCACCAGACTTCACGCGGCAGGCTCGCGATGTTATTCACTCCACTTTCTAAGTGCCCTAAATTGTTGAGTAAGATGCACACACTAACGGTCTCTGTGCATAGAGACCACGTTTTTTTTTTTTT
>JAGDQP010009296.1:0-11023 GCA_022664845.1 Lepisma saccharinum
GGAGGAATTGCTCTACTGCTCCCACGCTGACCAGACGGGTTGGGAGATATATATGTATATATCATATAAAACAGATAAGAACGTCATGTTAAACTGCAAGGTTCGGGTTCGAGGTTGAAGTCTAATCTCAAGTCGAGGTTAAACTACCATTTTAACTAATTTCTCTATTTATATTACGAATGGAACCTCCATCTCATTAGCACCCTTGTACACGAGAGAAACATCCTGTCCTCTTGTGGCCCTAAAGGCATCTTTAGCTCAAACCGTGAAAACTTAAATAATGCTTCAAAACTTTGTCAGAAGCATTTAGAAGCAGAGTACAAGAAATTAATGTTTTAAGTACTTCATTGATCATCAAATGTCGTCAGGGGACCGTAAAATTAAAAAGTACATCATTATGTCAGAAGGTATGTTAATAATTTCCGTTTTCCTCACCTTGGCGTCGAACTGAACTGGCGCCGAAACGTAGCCTGCGCCAAAATGGTGGCGCTGAAACGGAGGCGCCGAAACGTAGCGGGCCCTTCTTCGTGGACGTTCGATGAGTAAGTAGTGTAGGTGCTCCGACTACTTAAACGATATAAGGTGTAACGCTATATACGGTGCACGTCGGAAGTGCGCGTGGACACTCTCTAATTGTAATTGTCTATATACAGTACAGGTTCTGTATATAGCTCTGAGCAGTGCTCAGAGCTTTACTGATGTCCAAAGGCTACGAGAATTCAAAGCGAATTATTACTATCAGCGATTTAATATGTTGATGTCTCATTGAGTAGCTTCTACTGTGTATATTATTTTCATCAATTGAGGGGCTCAGTGAAAAATGGCGTATCCCATTGTTCCACCTAGCGCTAAAAAAATATACGTCTTTCCTTCAATCAAATCTTCGGAAATTATTTCTTCTTTTATATATGCACAGTCCGTTCACTATCCACGATGATACTTTATCAGGACATCGAGTAATGTACACAAAAACAAATGTGCAGATATCTTATTTTCACAAGTTTTAAGGGATACGCCGTTTTCCATTAAGCCACTCAAATTAGTCATAATATAAGCAAAGGATTGCTTAATGAAAATATCTTAAGAAAATATTCCATTTTTAACACTTTGTTATTTTTCTATTTCAGTGTGAAAACGGACCTGAAGGAGGAAGGTGCTCGAAGCGTCCTCTCTGTAGCTAGAGTGGATACATCAGACAGTGGGAACTACACGTGTTCCATTTCTTCCACGGAATATGCTACAGTCACTGTTCACGTGCTGAATGGTAGGTAAACATGTTCTATTTATTTCATTTAGCTCCGCAAGCACTGCTACTATATCCTCTATCCAATTATAGGAAAAACATTGCAGTTTGTTTAAACGTCCTAATTCGAATTTTGACTTTAAAATGCAGAACGAACTCTCAGTTCATAAGTCTTAAAAGTTAGTATAAGGATGGTGTACCATTTCCAACAGTTTAAAAAAATGGTGTATTACCTTGGTGTCATTCTGCAAGGATAAATCAAGCAAGTCGAAATACAGTGGAGTATCATTCCAGGAAATACAATCCGACAACAACAAAAATAACAAGTGTTTATATGTGATATCCAGAGAAGGTGAGAAGAAGGAAAGCCAGCGGACCTCTAAATAGACGATAAACTTTTTCTTTGTAATGAACACTTGGTATAAGTTATACCATGGATGTTCAACCGTGTGCTTGCGAAATTAAGTGCATCATTTCTGAGAGATTAGAAGATAGAATTTATTTTAAAATAAAAATAAAAACGCGCTTCTATGGTGAAGTATATTATTTTGTTGAAATATTTCGAGTAGTTTATTTCCCATTTCTAAGTATCCTACTATTCAAGTTAAATGTAATGCGTAATAAGAGATATTTATATATGTCTCGTTAATTATGTTCTGCCCAAAGTCAGGTTTATAACTAGAAGAATCCTGAGGAAGCTGAACCAATGGTGTTTTACCATTTCGTTCCATCGGATGATGATGACATCCTAAAGACGGGACCCATAGACTAAACATATTTGCGACAATATGCTCCACAAATGGTATATCGATATTTCTTAAAGACGACCGCATGTACCACCGTTGGCTCACTGTTATATTTATATATTTGTCCCTTACCAACTGGGTGCACAAACACATGTTGCTAGATAAATTTTCGAATATAGTTTGGTTCCAGTTTAAACGAGAAAATTCCGTGTACGGTACTAGTAGCGCACGGAATTAAAATGTTTTAGGCTTAAATATTCGCATTTTAATTTGTAAACCAAATCAACCACAAGACATAATTTTTATCTCTCAGTCTTGGTACATGCATGTGCATTAAAACAACCCACTAATTAAACGTCGGGGATTACGTCTGAAATGAATTATGGACAATGAACATTAAATATGGAAAATATTTTTAAAAAATAGAAAAGAACATTTATTGCTAGAGAATACACGAAGATAATGGTTTCTACGGTATTAAAATACTTTGGTAGCTCGTCAGCCAAAAGGTGGAAAAGAGAAAACCTGTGAAAACAGCTATTTTTTTTAATAGAATACTACCCAGGTTTTAAGAACAAACTGAAAAAACTAATTCAGAACTTCTGGGTGGGGGTGGGGGGACTCAAGAGAATATATGACAGAACTCGCTGAGTGGAGATTCTGCAAGACCCACTTCTAATCGTATATGAGACCGATAAACTTAAAACATTAGGAAACACAAGCAGCCGTCACAAAACAATTTACGTTATACAATATTTAGCCAAGGAAGAGCCCAACAGAGTTAAATTGGGTTAACATTATACTAAAACAGATAAGAGAAAAGAAAGAACGCCACTACCAAATATGAATACGTTCTTTTTAAGGATAAAAACTTACGAGCATACCCAAGAGATAAAATAAAAGATAGGTGAAGAAAACAGAAGATGATAGCCAATAAGTTAATCACGTGGAAAATGGTATTACAAAATTCAGAGAAGCTGAACACTACTGACGAAACCGAGAAAGTAATAGAAAACTTCAATACCAGAAAGAAAAACGCCAAAGCCATAATTAATTTACGAAAGGTCAAGTAGCAGAGAGCTAGGAGAGAAACTGGAGATGACCGCGAAATTAAATAATTAAAAAAACAAGGGCTATAGCGGAAAATTCGGTAGTACCGGATACTCTAAGTTTATCTCCTATTACCTAAAAGTTTTTGAACGAAATATAACCAAATTTTGTCATATTACACTTCAAGAACTTTTTATTGAGTACACATGGTATTTGCTTCAATATCTCATATAACATAAAATATATCATAAAAAGTAAGAAACAATAAAACTTCGAGAACATGAAAAAAAACGTTTTCCAGTACCGAACACCCAATGATTAACACTATATATATATATATATATATATATATATATATATATATATATATATGTTGAACCCGAAAGATGTCTTGTATTCTCGAATTCCGCTTCGTGTAAGAGGTAAACGGGTGCCAACTTGGAATCAAAAATCGACTGTTGACAATTATAGTGTAACAGAAAGAAATAGAGAAAATTCGGGAGGTGAATCCTGAGATCAAAACATGAATAATACTCCTGTCTTATATTCTCAGTATTCTCGAATTCCGCTGTGTGTAAGATATACAGGGTTGCCAAATTGGATTCGAAATTCGACTGTTGACAATTGTAACTAAACAGAAAGATGTGGAAAAACTTCGGAAAGTGATTCATGAGGTCAAAACAAGAAAGACCTCTGGAATTTTGTCGAATTCCACTTCGTGTAAGAGATATAGGGTCGCCAACTTGGAATCCAAAATCGACTTTTGACAATTGTAGCTAAACAGAAAGATGTGGACAACCTGCAGGAGGTAATTCTTGTTACAACACAGGAATGAAAGTCCTAGGAAAGCAAGCAAAATTGTTGCATCCTTTCGGATGTAGAGGTGGCCGAAGGTAGGGGAAAGTAAAGTTCAGAGTGGTGTAGGTCGAATATCACGAACATCAGAGGTGACGGTCCAGGGCAATGTAACACTGTGCAGACTCAGGTTGGAATATTCGACAGGGTACATAAGTCACTGATGTGATGTGTGAACGCTTGCATTGAAAGCCATGCTGGAATCTAGAACATTTACTGTGATTAAACTAGAGGTAAGTAATCTATTGCCCTGTAGCACGTATGTTGGCCACCAAATTGCTCTTACTGAAAGCGAAGTGTGCATTCCTGGCCTGGCCATAGTTGCTCTACAGGCTATCATTGTCGCGCATGACGTCCCCCATCACCTGTGTGTTCGCTTTCCTTATATTTTCAGTCAGTAGCTTTGTGAGCATTTGTCGTAGTTGTCCACGTTTCTTGTTACAAGCGAAACATTCGTCCGAGGGACTTATCGTCTCGGTCATGCGATAGAACCATCAACTACCAGGCTGCTCCTGTTTATTGAGACACCTCTGTCTGCGAAACTATGTGTTCTACAGTTTCTCATGATGTTCGTATGTACATGTTTTCTTTTAAGTTGTCTGGAATCACCTTCCTCAGTTAGTCCATATCTTTCTAATAAGTTACAATTGTCAAGAGTCGATTTTGGACTCCAAGTTGGAAACACTGTATCTCTTACACTAAGCGGAATTCGTGAATTTGGCAGATAACTTTTTTCTTGTTTTGATCTCAGGAATCACCTCCCGAAGTTTTTCCACATCATTTTGTGTAGTTTCAATTGTCAACAGTCGATTTTTGACTCTAAGTTGGCAACCCTGTATCTCTTACACGAAGCAGAATTCGAGAATATGGCAGACGACTATTTTTTCTTGTTTTGATCTCAGGTATCATCTCCCAAAGTTTGTCCACATCTTTCAGGTTCACCCTGAATATATATATACTCGTATACACGACCCAGACACACACTGGCGCACGCGCGAATACACCTAGGTCTAACGTTGAAAGTCCGTCGAAAGTCAATTTAAAATCTGGAATATACAGTTTATCACCATTTCTGCAATGATGTTCACATGTAAAATACAGTATAGTTTTGTCGTCTGTGCATTTGACATGTGCCCATCTTATACTTCGAAGACACTGCACCCAATCTTCATCAAAAGATTCGAGGCAAACTTGTGAGCAAGGTTTAAATAATCAGTCAAAGCGAAGGTTACTTTAAAAATGATTTCCCACTTAGAGGCATAAACATATTGTCATAATCGTTTATGTAACTAATCAGGTGTTGCTCCGTACCCTCATCAAATGTTTCCCTAAATCTGACCAGTTGAGGGGTCAGCTTTACAGTTTTTCCTAATTTGATGTATTTTTCATTTAAGGTGTTTTTGAGACGTAACAAACCGATCCGTCGTAGCTCAGTGGTAGAGAGTTGGCGTAGCATTCAGGAGGTTGTGGGTTCAGTCCCAACGACCGACCATCCTGACTGAGGTTTTCCAGGGTTTTTTCTCAGTCACACCAGACAATTGCGGGAATAGCACCTTGAATATAGACTCTGGCCGACACCTTCTCGAATCCTTTTCTCTCCCCTATCCCAGCCTGAGCTTTAGATGCCTAAAGGCCTTAAATGAAAATTAAATTAAATTCGCAACACAAGCTATAGATGCCTATCTAATCATCATTTCGTTCGATAATACTTTCTTTATCACATATTACATGTCCTCCTCTGTCCAATTTCCTTTCTTTTTCTTTCCTTAAGTAGCCATTTGCTACGGAAGAAACAAAAGCGAAAATTAGATGGTTGTTTCGTAAATCGCTTTTGTCCGGTACTACAAGAATATTCATTGTCCGGTGCTGTACGACTGCCAAGTGGTAACAACATTCGCAATTGCTCTGTACTTACTGTAAGTATCGTGAAATTTTAATCAGTTATAAAAGTCTGATATAATACAGAGCAAATATATGTATAAACTAAACAAATCAATTACCACGAAAAGCTGGAATTTCATCTTGCAAATAACTTTCCACAACCAAGTTTCGGAAAAATACACACAACAGCTCACTGTTCTGACAGTAGTACACAAAGGAAGTCGCACCAAAACTATGCCACACAATGATTAATGCTCCTGTCACTCATCCCTATGAACAGCAGACACCTAGCAACAGAAGCGATAAATGGCGTTGTCCGGTACTGTAAGACGTCCGTCCGGTACTATCGGACTCTCCCCTAACTGAAAAAGAAAATACATTTTAACACTAAATCAAGAGAACAAAAAGTTCTGAAATTAGAGTTTAACGGAAACCCGATAAACTCATGCAGAAGTCCATAGGTGCAATTTAACTTGGAAAATATTAACACATAATATACACATCCACAAATAAATAGTATTGCTCTATATAGTAAAATGTCACTCGATAGGTGGTGTACACAAAATGAACACAAAGCTATACACTCCTTTTATATACGCACTAAGATAAATGAAGGTCCTTGATAGTGAGCACGGTAAACTGACAGCCACGCAGAGAACCCGTAGGCACACATAGGATACACACATTGAAGTGTAGGTTAATCCACTACAGTAGTCAATGAGATAACAGATACAGGGGTGGCATCTTCAAATTGGAGAATTTGTTAGTTAATGTGAATGGAAGGTCTCAGCTCTAAGCTTTGCCTAACACTATGAAATATACAATGTGACCAGTGAAATATTTAAATGCTACCAATTTATGCATTGCAAACGACGCCCTACATTAGCCTAAGGAACTAAGCATTATAGCAATAATGCTTATTGTTTAATAATCGAAATGTATTGTTATATGGGTGTAAAAATTTGGGAAATAATGATGAAATAATCACTAAATAATTATGAAATTGATTTGTTGGATAAAAACACTTTCTGTAGCACAAAATGTGAGCATGCACCACCGGTGACACACGACGGATTTCAGTGATAAAAATTCGCAAAACGCGTCGTGTACCACCGATGCTACACCCTGAATCACTTCATAATAGAATAAAACATCATTTTGATACGATTTTGGAAATAATCTGATCGCTTTTAGTTAAATATAAACACCGGAACAGGTATGATGATAACAATTGTAACAGGTCTACATCTGGAATATCCTTAAAGAAACGATTCAGAATTGTCATAAGTTCTGAAGGAAATTTAGTTGCGCCTCGAATGTGTTAATTAGGAATTTTAATTAAACCTTACCTAATCTTACCATAAGCAAATGTAAACAGAGCACACATTGTCTAAAGTTAAGCAATTTGAATCAGCGTATTTCGTTAATTGAATATAAAGTTCAACCTAATTATTATAACGAGTATCATACCATCTGCTGAATTGCCTTTCATTTGACGCCCTTGCGTTTGTTCAAATATTGCATCAGCACATTTCCAATCATACTAGACTTCCTCAATCCCTTGTAAGCACAAATAATATTGTATGTTCTATCAGCAGTATATAGGTGCCCAGTAGAAACAAGCTAATCTTGAATCCCCCCCGCTCGTATACTGACATCATATTTGAACGACCACTTAAGTTAATATTTAATGAAGGTTAAGCTTGTCTGTTGTCATAAGGGATGACATTGTCAAAAGCATAAAATAAAAGAAAGGAAATGAAAATAAATAGACTGGGTATGAAGTAAATGTACCGATCCTAAATTACCTCCAGAAACTGCAGGACAAGACTAACATCAGTATGATTAACGTACCTTGATTTATGATCTTTTCATCGACTTGTTGGTTGTTGGCTATAGTATTATTTTAAAATTAACTTAGCTTGTAAGCCAGGCAGTGAGCTATGGCATAAACTTGTTACGTGTCTGAGGTATGACATCACTTTGCCAGTTTCTTAAGAGAGAAGATATTGAAAATCTGTCAGTATGGCTCGCAGTTGGACTCAAATCTACTTTCTTCCCCACAAACGTTCCGAAGTCCTCTGTCTAGAAGTTACGTTCTGTCTTCATTGTTGTGATTGGTAATGTTACGAAAACTGAACTTCTCCAAATACGGGGAATATATGGTTAATGATCAAAGGTCGTAACCCTCAAAAAATGAGAACTGTTGATTTTTATCCTATTCATGTCAGAGGTCAGGCTATACGTGAGTATAATACTGTAAGCTTATGTGCATCATTAAGGCAAATATACCACTTTTATATTGCGTAACCTATTTAGTATCATACAAGTGAAAGGTCTTTAGCAGTTCCTCACAAAAAAAAACTGAGGCTTACGTCGTTTTACCTTGCCTCCATCGAATGTAATATTCTAGCATTTTTCATGGATTGAAGTATTACAACTTTGTAGACTTATATTATGCTATAGAATACTTTACAGCAAGCATTATTTACCAGCATATTTTCTCACTTAGTAGAACATTATGATAACTTAAAATGTTACTTCTGTTTACCCATAAATTTTGTATGTCACTAGATATATTTTGATTTTTCTCTAGAACAATCATTCTTAGTCGTTACAAAAATCAAAATAATGTAATGTTTTAAATTAACGGAATAAGTTGTCCAGGAGGGAGTTTTACCTGTCACCTAGGGGCACATTCGGGGTGAAGCTGTATCCGATTTTAGACTGAATGAGCAGGCAGTGTATAATTGTGCTGGTCAATGTTTTTTTTTTTCTTTGTGCATCTCAATTCCTAATCATCATAGTCCAAACCAATCGTCCATTTAGAATTAGTGGTATCCTTGGTCGAGCTTTTTCTGTCAACGTTACATTAACTTTCGTTAAATAGATCCGGTGGAAAAAGAATACAGTGAAATAATTTTGGGCTAAATGTTTAGTTATAGAGAACAGAATTACATTATCCACTATTCGACGTAAATGGAAATTACGAATTAGAAATCAAATAAATACGCATGTGAAAACCATTTTAAATGCAAGAGTGCAGTATGAAGTAAAACTTAAGGCATCAGTAGAAATTCAAAGGATCTGTTCACTGGAAAATATTGAATGAACTATTCAAACTTTCTAGATTTTTATCCTAAATAATGTAGCTCAATTCAAAATGTCACTGTAGACCCAGACATGCTTTTGTGAGATACATGTATGGCATGGCCGTACGTTTGTCATTCTTGAATGGTTAATTGACGCCTTTTCAATAAAATAAGGCAATTCGTCGCGTCTCGCAAGATGTCCCTGGGAAAATCTCTTGATTATTAAAGATTATTCATTTATATTCGCGTTTCTAATTGAACTGAGGTTGTTACATCAGAGATGGATTTGCAAAATATGGATATGTGAAAGTCGTTCTTCCTAAATAAATATTTAGCATAAATTGTCTTTGAAACAATGCTTGAGTTGAAGTTTATTTGCACACGTTATGAACATAGTGACTGTTGAGGCACCAACACTTTGGAAGATTAATTTGGAGGGAGGCAGATGTTTTTCTCATGAGGTCATAATTCTAGTTCGTCACGCAAATTCTAACATTTATACTTGTTTTTTTTAAAATCCCTCCAAAGTTCCAGCAGAAATCTACTAAAAATAACAAATTGCAATAAAAATATTTTTTCGCTATTCTGTGCAGAAAGATGCGCTGAATAACGCATCAAAATGTGATGCTGTTTGGAGAATAATGAACGGCAGTCAATTTGAAAAATAGCGTCAAATAACAGTTTATTAATTTATCTCAAAACAGTGGCATTGACAGAAATTTTCAGGAGTACAAAATAAAAGTGCTGTGGCCTATTTATTTTAAAAGAATAACTTGAATCGCGTATTTTCGTACTTTAAACAATAGTGTCTAAGATTAATGTTGAATAGACAATAAATAGCCAACGCAACCAAATCTGTAAGCACATGAAATCAGTTTAATATTTTGTTGAATTAACTATATTCAATATAAACCTAACCAAATCCAATATTAGGTTATTAGCAGCAAATTACATTTAGCATGTCATTAAATACACTTAAAGTTCTTTGAGACGATAACCTCAACAGTAGCGCAGTAACTATACAATAGCCATGTTTCATAAATAGATGCAGTCAGATTCTCTCTCTATATTCTGGAAGAATAGGTTCAGTTCCAAATCAAGACCCTCAGCAATTAACTAGTACCACACCTTCCAATGTAGTCTGATATTCAAAATAAAAGTTCCCGTAATGAGGCAGAGCATACACACAATAACTATTACATATCCTCTACAGAATTATACCATGGAACTTTATAAATACTCCCGGTGCCACATACAGTTACTTGAAAACCAATTTCCTAGGCCATTATATCAAATAACTCTCCCGACAAGAATGTACACAATCTAATGAAACTAGAATAAAAGATTACTATTATTATTGTCCACCTAGAAGGAACGGTTACAAAGTTGCCACCGGTTTAGAAGTTGTAAATTTCAACTCTCAACAGAACAAAAAATCCTTTCGGCAGGCCTACAGGCTGAGGTAGATTTCGAAGTGTTTTTGACTGAATTTATTGGGGTAAGTGTAGAATAAAAACACTTTAAGTAAATATGGTTTTATCATTTTATTTTCATTATAAAATTATAAATACGGTAACTAATTACCGTGCATTTTTTTGTTATTAGAACTGAATGCAGCGATATTCCACTTGAAATTAACAGGCCCAATGAAACCCGTCACCTTATATACCCTTAACGAAATATGAGCGCTATGGAGAAACTAGTTATTGATTTATAGATTAATAATCAAGAGCTTTTCAACGTTACCCCACAAGACATGGTTTTAAAAAATTCGAATTTCCACCCCCACCCTCACTCGTAACCCCACAACCCCTGAATCGTTGGTGTCACCGCAAACATCTTAGGGAGTACTATAATGTATGCAGACAAAGTTTCCCTATAAACTCCATAGAGGCTGCTGGTTTTTTTTGAAATTTCAACGCTCTTCCCCAACCACCCCGCTTGGGCCGGTTTTGCCCATCGACGAACCTAGACGAGCTATTTATCACAGAAATAACATAATAACACTTGGTTCAAATATCTTCAAAATTGTGGCCGCTAGTGTGTTTATATAAATATATTTTCAAAATTTCAACCCCCTCCACCGACCATCCCTTTTGGCTGGTTTTCTCATTAACGAACTCAGCCGAGCTATTAAGCCTAGAAATAACATAATA
>JAGDQP010009296.1:11123-45791 GCA_022664845.1 Lepisma saccharinum
ATATACTGTATATATATGTACTGTATATGCCATGGTACCGATCTCAATAGGTAGATTTGTCTTCGAAAGCTATCTAAAAAGAGATATATTTTAAATGCAGGTTAAGAGAAAAGTTTGGAAACATGCAGGTAAGTCGAAAATGATTGGATATAATAGGACCAAAGATTGAATATCACTGATAGGGGCTCGGGTTTCATGTCGGCTATATTGAATACCGCCATGGAAGGGCATCAATCATATGACATATTGTTTTAGGCTAGCTCGTTCAAAGAAATTAAAACCTGAAGTTGTTTTATTAGGCACGTTTCTTTATTTAGAGGTTATTTGATCTGGGATTGGACGGAGGTAATGGTTTGTTGTTCTGGGATTGCTAGTGATTCAACATGAACGGATTGAGATTGTGCTGATGAGTGGTGGTCGTAGTACAAGGGCAAATTGCAGATGAGTTCAGCGTGGGTTGTTCGCACAAACCAGACAGAGCAAACGTAACCTTATTCAATATATTGACGAAATTTGTGGAGACGGGATGTGTACGCAACAGGGACATAATCCGTTTAAAAAAATGCGCAACATAACAGTTGCACATGTAGTGCAGAAAAATACAAAAAGTACTATTATGTCCCGACCAGGACTAGAACAGCGGACCTTTCGCCTAGTAAGATAATCTCTAGTGCTTGCTCTAACAGCGCTCTTCAACAGCTATACGTACATCAGATCTCGCTCATTAATTACCATTTACGCCATTTTCAACTGTATGGCAGGTTTTAGAATAAATATTATATGGGTTTTGTTAGATACTCTATCGATATACAAAGTTTGGTAATGATTTTAATTTTTTACTTCTGGATGTTTGTATGTTAGTTTCATCACATGAATGGTTGTATGATATTTGGAAAATTACCCTTCCACTATCTACCAATTCTCTGTAGCCAGAAATATCTAACCGAGGAACGTCATCTCTATGATGCAATGTATGTAGCAGAACTTTAACGGAGTCATTTGTGATGACTCGGAAACCCGACCTCACCTAACAGAGGTGATCCAGGGAACCGGTCCCAAACTTGACCCGGTCTGAAAAATATAATCCACTTTTCATTTCAGTCTTATTTTTCGTGCTCTGGGCCTCGTCACCATCGAACAAAAAACACGGTTGAAACTGAAGGAAATAATTAAAATATCTGGTTTATCCTGCGGCTTACCGACTCAGATCGGGTCCGAAACTTAGACACGTTGACCCGGTCCAACCTTTGACCCGAATAACCCAATACCCAGTTTTAACTGTGGTACGTAGGTGATAACTCTCGTCTATCTCACAAATGGCTGTCATATAAAAGTGCTCAGAGTACATAAAAGTCGATAGTTTCTTAATAGAACAACAGAATAAATATAGTCAATCTTTGGCAAGCTTGTATTGTCTTGTAAATTAATTGTACTCAGTCTTGAAGGCCATTTGAAGCTTATTACAATACATATGGACAGTGTCGGACTGGGGCCCCGGCTGGGAGAGCAGTTTAGGGGACCCACGGTAGGAGTCGTAGACATCCCATAAAATACGGGATCGTCCCTTTCTCAGAGTTCTGTCCCGGTGAAACGTTTGCCGAAACGCTAAAATATCCCGTGTTTTGTTTATGGAAGACAAACTACAGGGTCAATAGTTGTTAATGAGGTCAGTCAACAAGATACTAACATGATAGCTCATTGTTTCTCCCAGAAAGTCATTTAATTACTTTAAAGTGACGGACAGACAATAACTATTTTAGTTCGACAAATTTAGTGTTTAGTTGTGGTAGCAACATAAATAACCGAAGACATAAATACATTATTCCAAAAAACACTTTTTTATGTTCAGGATACAAAACAAAACAATGGTTTTCCCATATCAATTAGAATTTTCCTGATCACTTATGCAATTATGTTTAAAAGCGAAATATTTCTAATGAAAGCATTGTTTAGAATACGAAATAAGAAATATATAAGAAACTCTTTAATAAACACAGCTTTATTCCGAAATCAATAACACCTTTAGAATCCTAATTTAATGCACTTTCAAGTGATCTATTCGAAATTATGATTTGGAAACATTTACCTGGTCATTCCCTGGAATGATTGGAGACCAAAAAATGTTCTTTACAACCTCAAAAACTTCAGACGCCATATTATTTTTGCTATAACTGATAGGAAGCTCCCCACTAAAGCTACGTTTCACAAAGCCCCAGACCTTTACGATAACCACATAAACTCATGGATAGTGCAAATACAGGGGCGACATTTGGGACACATACCATAATGTGTTCACTATAGATAGGTCATGAATTTTAACATGTTTTAAAGTTGTAGAAGACATGCTCCAAATTCCAGGTCTCTAGGTCACCCTTGGACTGAGATATGGGTGTGGAAAGTCCCCATAAGAAAAAAATGGGGAATGGTGTGTTATTTTACATTTTAATAATCGAAAACAAACAATATTTGTGTCAAAACCATAGTTTATGGAATCACTGATATTAATATTGTCACTCTGACTGGCTCAAAAGATGAAAGTGCCTAGCCCAACAAGATAGCAATAGCGATTAGTAAACCAATAACAATGTGTCGCAACGGCATCTGATACGTATGGCTTGAAAAAGGGGAAGATAAATAAAAAAAAAAAAAATTATTTACAAACAGTTCCTGCTCCCGTTTTGATGAATGGAATCTGCGATGTATCTTGTAACAATTATACTACAAGTTAGTGGTTGCTTACCCTAAATTGGTTTTGTTTGCACCCCTCGCTCCCAGCCCCAGGGAGTGGAGGATGAACGTGAGCTGCATACAAAGTATAACTATTCATCTCAGCGACCCCGTAAAGTAAACTATGGATCCGACATTAATATTGGTCGTTTACGATTATTTCTGTCACCCTCTCCCACTTCCAGGGGGTGGGGAAACTTGAACATTAAAAGTGTCAATATTCATTTCAGCGACTCTGACAAATTAACCCTTGAAACCCCATTAAAAGAAAAAAAAAGTTATTATAAGAGAATACTTCAAAACTAATTCATTTTTCTATTTTAAAAATACACGAAATCGAAACGGATAATCAGGAAACAGGATAATACGCACACGGATAATCGGGAGTTTGCTGTATATAAAAATATTTTATTTGTTTTTGTATACCTTCGGTATATGTCGCTGACACATGTGGATCTTCATGTTCTTGGGCAGTGGAATTTGGAAATTACAACTTCATTTGCTTCGGATCCGAGGCACACAACTTCATTTTTTCTTTTCAGCTTCCCGTCTTTTCTGGGAACCACTCTTATACGACCGCTTCATGACAGACACTTCACGTTCACGACACTTCATAACACTGGCAGCAAGCAATCAGAAATTATTAACTCACCATTGTCCTTCTGGAAAGTGTCTGATTGTAAATTACAAAGCGGTTGTCGCTTTTTGCATCCGCGCAAGGTTGACTGGAGGGGAGGGGAAAATAGACGTACAAGTGATAAGAAACTTGCACGTGTTGCTTAGTTAATTGTTGAGGTGATAATGGACTAGTAAATACATTTCATAAAAAACAGAAAAAATGAAGAAAAAAAAGCAAAGGAAATATAAAGAAAAGACAAACAAGAAATAAAGTAATTCATTATATTCTCGGTGTTGGAATGCGTACAGAAATATGTTCATCAATTTATTTTCGAACATAATGCACTTGCATATGAAAAAATCCTTAAATATGTATTTACATATGCAATATGCAAAATGTGTAATTATCCTAGCCCTACTGATAACATAAATTCAATTATTGTAGTGTAGAAAAGGAGCCCCAATTCTGTTTGCTCTATTGTAAATTCAGGCTATAATGATCATCATAATTGAACGAGAAATGACGGATATGCCATGTTTTCTAAATGTTATTTCTGTTGTAGATCCCAGTAACCTTCGGGAAGGAGCCCGTAAGGTATTGGGGGCCTTCTGGATGTAGTAAGATCTACATTTATCTTTCTGATGTCTGTGGGAATACTCAGTGACGTGCATCTGATGTAGACCCGAATTTCATGGTTCTTTTTGTTAATGTTGTACTTACATAAGGATTAAAATTTATATAAAAAACGAAGTTGATGGTGGGACCCCGGCCGGAATTCCGGCCCTGGCCAGTTCGAGACTACATATGGATATGAAATTTGTGAGTGGGTGAATAAAATATACAAAATTAAACTTAAACTGATTTTTATCTTTACCATTATTCTCTTTAGAATTTTGCATTCGACTCGCCTGAACAAACCTCACTCAAAATTAATTAGCGTAACATTTACCTTTCATTGTTGACTTCAAAGCGAGCTATGATGAAAAAAAATGCTGAAGTCAGAAGCCAGTCAGCCTTAAAAATATCTTTGTTGAAACAACATTTATGAAATTACTAAGGGAAACAGTATTGTGTATGATACGGTGCATAAGTTTTCAGTTCTCGACATTTGTATCAATTACATATTTTAAGCCTTGGCTATTGATTTTCAAAATGACTATTTAATAATGAATATTTGGTCTCGTTTTCTAAAGTGGGAATAAAGTGCCATTATCAATAGGCCTGAAGGAGCAGAAAGCATTGTGGTTTCGTCACCTCTGAAAAATAAACATTTTTTTAAGAAAATCATAAACATTAAAATATAATTCAAATAATGAATGTAGTTTTTTGAATACCCATAACTGTTAGTTTGAATCTCATTTACACTACGACAGTATTTCGCCTATAGCGTTTCAGATCGAAAGTTTCTGGTTAAGAACAATATTTTGTAGTCACTGTAAACTGAACATTTTAGTTCCTTAACAAATACAACAATGTACTAATAAAGTTAACAAAGAAACCACTACACTTAAAAACTGTTTTCAAAATTTTTAAAAATAGTTCTTATGCGTGCACCGAGAAACAATTTTTTTGGTAATGAGATATCAACATTCTCATTTAATTAAAATGAGAATAGTCATATGTTTCAGGTTTGGAGTTACGGTCTCCCACCAGGTGCCTCCCCAGGTCACTCATAGGTGAATCCTGACCAGATATGGTTGGTACTGGAAATATTTGGAGGCAGTACCTTGCAATACCAGTACTACTACCTTGCAGTTAGTAGACGGATATACAGAGGCTAGGGGAAGATAACTCCGAACAAAAAATATTATGGTGAGGCGAAACAGCGTCTCCATTCCCACTCTGAGACTGAAGATGAATGGCATCGGCAAGGCTCAAAGTTGGACAGAGGGCGACATCTTGAATGTCTGCCTTTACTGCGAGGTCGTAAAACTTAACCACTCTACACCTGTAAATAATGTCAAGATATAGCAAAATATGCTTCATGGATTCTCCTCGGGTGCAATATTCTCGAGGTAAACTAGTCCCTCATTTTGATCTCTGGACGGGGACTTCTTCAGGGGGCTCCAAGAACAGGATTAAAAAGACTTTAGCATACGAGCGTGGAACGTAGGAATGTTATACAAAACGGGCGCTATTCAGGTGGTACGCGAGACTAAGAAGTACGAGCTGGACATATCAACGATACAATAAAAACGATGAGACGGCCAAAATAGCATCCGACAGCGCGAGTACATTTTCTACTACGGAGGAATGCAGTCCCCAATTTCGGAACAGGATTCCTCAGAAAGAATTCTTCCGGTGGTTCGGATATAGAGTTCGTAAATGAAAGACCATTGTACGTTGTGATACGTACTCGATGGTGTAATACGGTTTTAATAAATGTGCATGCTTCGACTGAAAAGGTTGATGATAACGACAAAGATACATTTTACGAGGAGCTAGAAAGATTGTTGGACCGATTACCGAAGAATAATACACTTTCAACGCTAAGGTGGGGAGGGAGAGTAACTATAGACAATTACAGGAAATTATAGGCAATTAGAGTCTTCACAAGATCAGCAAGAGGAATAGAGAAAGACTGATACATGTCTCGATTTCGAAAAACCTAGTAGTAAAGAGCACCTACTTTGTACACAAGGACATACATACATACATGAATACGTATTTTAGGATGACCAACTACCAACCAGATTGATCACGTATTAGTAGATAGAAGACGACACACCAAAATAATGGATATTAGATCTTACAGAGGAGAGTAAACTGAAACGAACCATCAGTTAGTGATAACAACAGTGATAGAAAAGTAATACATTACTAATTGACAAAATTAAATTATGAAAACAACTGAAATTCAAAGTTGATCGATTAGATAAATCCGTACGTAAAAGCAGAGAACCGACTGGAAATCTTAAATAGGTTAGAAATCTTAGTCGACTCGAGTAATAATAAATCTGGCATCAATAATGAAATTAATATAAGTAAAATGTGGGAGGCAAATCGTGATACAATGAAGAGCGCAGCAGAAGAACTTGTCCATGAGAAGAAACAGAAAAACAAACCTTGTTTTGATGACGAATGTTTTAAGCTTCATGAGGAAAGAAAACAAGCAAGGCAACATTTAATATTTTTTGTCTTTATCCTTGTATTAACTCGTTTTTTTAACTTGTCATTGGGTGTATGTGTTTATGGATGTGGGTGTATTTGGGGGTTAGGGTGGAGAGAGTTGTAAATTGGGTCTGTATCGATAAAGTGGGAAATAAGGGAAAGTTAGAAGACAGATAGATTCATTATAATATGGAAGGGTTCATGTATTACTAATATTATTGTTTTCTTGTCGCAGTTGTAGGCTGTGTGTGTATTGTGTCTGTATATATGTTTTATCAACTTAGGATTTTGTATTTATGTGTATTTTTATTCTGATATGTAAATTATGTATCATGGTTAAGTGGAAGACAAGGCTATCAGCCTTAACTTTTGCCGTGTAAAATAAAAGTCTAATAATAATAATAATAATAATAACGATGGTTAAGTAATAAAAGCGAAGCAAATACTAACCATTACAGTATCGCCAAATTCAACGTCACACGCAAACTCAGAAACAAAAAGCAGAAGACTATCTGACACAGAAGATTCAGGAGTTGGAGGAAAACGGAAAGTCAAATAACATAAGAGATCTACGTAAAGGGGGTAAACTTGTTAAGAAAAGGTTACCAACCGAAGTTAGGGATGATTAGAAATGAAGGCGGATCTTTATGCGCATCCAGATAAAATTTTCAATGTATGGAAAAGTTATTTGAACAAACGTCTTAATGTACACAGTGGAGAACAAACTGAAAATAAAAATCAAATTATACAGCAGAACCGTGGATACCAGAACCCAGCAAGATCGAGGTCGAAATGTCGATAAAGAAATTGAAATTTTTCAAATCACTAGCAATAGACAATATTCCAGCCGAATTAGTTAAACCTGGAGAAACGGCACTAATCAAGGAACTTCATGAATTAGTGCTGTATGGACAAGGGAATGGAAACACTCAATAATAGTTCCGGTTTAGAAAACAAACGATAAATCGGACTGTAATAATTGCCGTGGAATATCGTTACTCCCAACAAGTTACAAAGTATTTAGTAACATGCTATTAACTCGCCTAAGCGTATACATAGATGAAATAATTGAAGATCACCAATGTAGATTTAGAAGAAAAAGCTCCACTTAGGACCAGATTTTCACATTGGGACAAATATAAGATAAGAAATGGTAATACAATGAAACTGTTCACCAGCTATTAATTAAATTTCAGAAAGCATGTTATTCGATCAAAAGGAAAAATTATACAGTATCATGGTACGATTTGAAATTCCGAAAAAAATGTTCAGATAGATAGAATGTATCTCAGCGACCCCATATGCAAAGTGCGGAGAGGTAATAAAGTGTCAGGTAGTTTCAAGATTCACAGCAGATTAAAAAATCGTGATGCCTTGTCACCACTACTGTTTAACTTTCCGTTAGAATATGCTCTTCTAAAAATAAAATATGACAAAAAGGGACTACCATTTAATGGTTTGAATCAACTGTTCGCGTATGCAGATGATACAGATTTAATAGGGAATTATATGTATGCACTACAAAGTAACACATAGGTCTTTGTAGAAATGTGCGAGCAACAAGTACACGTAAGGAGAAAAGATACATGATAAGAAGCCGAAACACAGGGAATCAAGGAAAAATATACATAAGAATTAAGAATGAGAACATAGGGAAAATAAATAAATTTAAATACTTGGGAGCATATGTAACAAACAAAATGAGACCACAGAAGAAATAAAATTCACTTAGTATCGGGTAACGAATATTTCTATTCAGTCCAGAAACGCCTAACATCACGATTAATATCAATAATACTTAAATTGAAAATATACAGAACGGATATGTTACCGGTAATACTTTACGGCTCTAAAAGTTGGCGTGCGACCCTAGTAGATGAACATAAAATACCAGTGATGACACGGGTCACTTATTTCGTGACCCGGCAGACCCGGTGACCCATTCAGACCCGGTGACCCATTCAGACCCGGTGACCCGTAACCAATACAGACAAGGTGACCGCGACCCATCCAGAGCCGGTGACCCATCCAGACCCCGTAGACACAGGACGTTAATTCAATCAAAGAACGATTCAAAGAAAGTATTGTGTAACAGGTTTGCACCCAGGGAGTGGTTAGGGGGGCTCAGCTCCCCTAATTGTTTTGTTACTATATATATGACACATCTCCTAAATAGCTGGACCGATTTCAACTAAACTTGGGACAAGTATTACTTACTACCATAGAACCAACTACGTCGGTATTAGAAATCCGTACAGGAAGTAATGGAGATACCGGAAGTAAAAATCACTCTTTACATGCTTTTAAATGGACAAAATAAGGTTTCCATCTAAGTATATGAAACCTAATACAAAATAAAATGAACAATTGTTATTACAGTATGAATAGGGTGTTGTCCTCAGCAACCAGTAAGCCTTTTGCTTACCTACCAGATGCTTTCCTTACGGACATGATGTTTTCCTCCTTTGGTAATATCACAATCTCCGTAACGAATTGGGATCATCAGTTGTTATTACCATAGCAACCAGGTGTTTTCTTTAGCGCAGTAATGGCACGGGTCACTGATTTCGCCACCCGTCACACGGTGACTCGTGACTCAACCTGATCCAGTGACTAAGACATAGAGACATGTGGCAAATGACATGTTTAATGCTTAGGCACTCTAGATTATACTGGTGAAAACTGCTTGTTGATATTTGTTCCGGTTTTCTAGATATGTCTACTTCCGGTTTTAATTTTAAACACTTCCCATTTAGTGAAGACTGAAATGTATTACATATGTTAATAGATTTCTCACGATGGTAACAGATTTTTAAAACTTGTTCTGTTACTTGAAACTTGTTCTATTACTAATCGTAGAACGTAATCATGCCAGTCGTATCTGAAGTCTAGAATACAATGTATCATTAAGAATACATAAATACTAAACATAATAATGGTAAATCCAGAAACGTCAATACGTTGCTTGTCGAACAAACATACAAACCCAATCTTCGAAGAAAAAAACAATACTGTTAAACCTCATAATATCCGTCTTCTTGAACTGGTGCCAGCAGAAAAATCGGTCCTGTTTTAATGTTATCAATAGTTTCAGATTGAAATCGCTTTACGCTAAATTAATTTAATTACGGTTTTGGTGCAGATCATATATAGTTTATTTTCTTACGTTTATTGTCAAGTCGCCATAGAATATGTCATCTCCAAATTTTCATCTCTAACATGAAACACTATTACTTGATGAGAAATTGGGTGTAGACGTTCAGTGTCCGCACGTGGTCATTAGATTCTTTCCCCATGAAACAATGAATTCGAATCGTTATATTAATCAGTCCGTAATTCAATTGTTGATCGAGTGACTGATGAAGAATTGACTTTCGGTTATTGTTTACGAAAGAGAGCCACAACAAACTCTACACGGACTAAATTTCATGAATAAAGCTCTTTAAGACGTATCGACGAACAAATTCTAAGCCATGATTTCTGATGTCAAAGTTCACCAGATTTAACGAGTGTTGATATTTGTGAATTTTTTTGTGTTTGGGAGCATTATAGTGTAAGATGTGCGTACAGTAGCTCAAACGTAAATTCTTTGCTATAACTAATGAGACAAAACAACCATATATTGGTGTATCATTTTCAACTTCCTCTATAATGTAAGTCATTTTAAACTAAATCACAAATGAACCTTATCATTTCTATGTATCCTGCATACCTACTTTTCTACTGCGCTCGGTGATGCGTTGGATACACGCCTTTGAGGTTTTGTAATCTCTTAACTTGGACTATAGTAATTCTTGTTTTCTAATTATTGTAATTGTAACAAAAATACCTTGGTTCATTATTATAAAATGTTGAGTAATGAGCGAGTAATCTCTCTACCGATTTGTCTATGTTTTGACTTACACGCTAGCTTGCATTCTTTAATACTTCAAGAAAACATTATAAGTGAAAGAAACGATTTTTTTGTATAATCTAACAAAATAAGAAACTTTTCGTTTATTTGATATTATAAAACTGTAGATCCCTAGTAATTATCAATATTGTAGCATACGCTATAGCTCTATGTTAGCATACGTTTATATATTTTTTTTAAATTATTTTTCTGTTCTTGTTGCGCGTGTTCAGTGAATAACCTCTGGACATTAAACTTATTCAACTTTCTGATTATGAGGAAACTTTCAGGAGTTCAACTTGCCGTATTTGTCACTGTTTAACGTGATCGTTATAGCATGTCCATTAATGAAACTATGAAGTCAACATCTGTTACTCTAATTTTTGGCGCAAAGTAAGTGTTTAGAGAAGTTTCATGGCTATGTTGGATTCAGTGTCTAGTGAATTGTTTTGTTCATGGATGGGTGAAAGAATTGTTTTGTTCATCGCATTATATATTCAAGCATTTTTTACTGAAATCTTCCCTACACTGCAAAAAATAGCTGTGTTAATTCAACACAATGCGGTGTCCCAGCGTGACTACCACTTTTGTGTGTTAAATCAACACAACACACGGTGTTGATTTCGGTACGGTGAGAAAAAAGTTACGAATGCAGTGAGATTTGAACATGGGTTGTTCAGTGAGAAGTCGAGCGTCTTACCGACTTTTTTTTTTTTTTTTTTTTTTTTTTTTTAACCTTTCTTTATTTACCAATAATTATACATAATGGTATCTGACATTTTAACTGTAACTCATTACTTGTTACTTTAGCATAGAAACACAGTAAAACAATATTTAGTATTCACGTAAAAATGTTAACAAAATAGTTATAACTTTTCATCAAATACAGTAAGAAAGTTTCCAAAATTCTTTTTTACATTGTCAGGTGAAATTTTCCACCTTTCTTTCATCATGTGGTATTTGTAGTCCTGTAAGGTGCAATGCGTTGTTGTCAAGATATATTCAATAGTAACACCACACAACCAGATTACAGTATTTTGCTTTTTTGTTGGAAAATAATTGAAATCTGGAAACAGGAACATTGTTAATGGAAAGGATTGCAAAGTACAGCGACAGATAATTCTCAGGATATTTCCAACGAAGTGCCAGATTGGCAGTACATTTGCACATGTACGTAAACGGTGTTGAACAGTATCAGGTTGTTTACAAATGTCACAATTTGGATCGGCATTGAGTTTAATTTTAGTTAATTTACTTTTGGTTGGTACCAAGTTATGAACAACTTTATACCAAGTGGATCGTTGTTTTACATTTAACACAGGATTATGTATATTTCGCCAGATTTGTTTCCAATTAAATTGAGGCTGAGATATCTCTTGTTTGCTATTTACCTTTTGTTGGGACTGAGTAATTTCGTATACAGTTTTAACTTGCGAACGGATAGTTGCACTTAGGTCATACTTGATGTAACTGCTTTCTAAAATATTGTTGCATAGGTAGAATAAATCTTTTGGCAAGATTTGTAGATTAAGGGGAGGTACAACACCCGTTTGAATTATCCAGTGTAGCCCCCAACTTTTCACAAAACTGTCAGTATCAACATGAAGTTTATAAAACCATTTGATGAAGTATAAGGCTAAACATTTGTTCTTAATATCAATTAAGTCTAAACCCCCACGTTCTCGAGGTTGTGTTAAAAGATACATGGGAGTTTTAAATATATTGCCTTTCCAAATAAACCAGTAGAACGCTGCTTGCATCTGTCTTCCATTTTCTTGTGATAAAGGTAATAATTGACCAATGTACCAAACTCGTGCTGCTATGTAAGTATTGACAATCCAAACTCTTTCTTGCAAACAGAGATCTCTTGAGTTCCATTGATGACATGTAACTTTAACTAGTTGAGAAATCTTGTTCCAATTTGTTGTAATCATGTCAGATATATTCGGACAAAATTCTAATCCTAATATTTTCACCTGATTTTCACATTTGATTAGGAAATTAGAAGGTTGGCTATCCCATGCGCCAAGTTTGAGTAGTTTAGTTTTGTCCATATTTAATCGAGCACCACTCATTGCACCATACGATGTTATTATGTCCAAGACATTATGTATCTCAGCTTCATTCTTCACCAGGACAGTTACGTCATCTGCGAAGGCACAAACACGTAAACGAGAATCAGCAAATTGAATTCCTTGCACTGTATCTTCTAATTTGTATAGTAGAGGCATGAGATAGAGATTAAAAAGCAGCATGGACAGAGGGCATCCCTGTCGAACAGATTTTTGTACTTCAAAGTACGAAGTGAAATGTCCATTTATTTGCAATCGGGATTTCGATGATGTGTATAACGCTTGAACTTGTTGAATAACAGAATTTGCAAGTCCAATTTTTCTCATAATATTGTATAAATAATTATGGTTGACAAGGTCGAAAGCACTCTTAAAATCAAGACACAATAGTCCGCTAGGTTCTTGGGTAAAATTTGTACATGCAATAGCATCTCGTAAGTCCATTAAAAGATCGAACATTTTATATTCTTCTTTCATTCCTGCTTGGCATGGATGTAATACAGACGGGATAACCAGTTTTAAACGATTAGTTAGGCATTTAGCAGCGATCTTATAGTCTACATTTAACATAGTAAGGGGTCGATAATCCCCAACATTTTTTGGAGATTTATTTTTGGCAATTAAAATGACTATCCCATTAGAAAAAGTAGAACTCCGAATATTAGTGATTAGAATTTCATTGACTATCATCGTAAGTTCATTCTTTATAATAGGGAAAAGTTTTACATATACTTCACCCATGATACCATCTTCACCTGGCATTTTATTCTTTTTTAATGTTGTAACAGCTTGCCAAACTTCATCAACACTGTATGGTTTGCTTAGCATATGATTATCGAGGGGAGACACCTTTTGTGGGAAGAAATCATCAGGGCTCATATCACAAGGAAGTTTGTCTTCACTATATAACGTCTGATATTTAGTAAACATGAGGGAAGCAATTTCGGTCTGACTCTTTACTTCAGTGCCATTTTCGGTAACAGTCTTTGATATGAGTTGTTTACGACGTTTTTTATTATTTTTAATAACATGGTATAAAGTGAGTCTTTCGTTAGGAAACACATCTGCTTGGGTGCATTGTAGTTTTAATTTATCATTTTGGTGACGTTGCAATTGAAGGATTTTTGCTTTGTAATATTTCACATGCGAATAGGAAATTTGAGATCCAGACTGTAGTCCACATGCCTCTCTGAGACACCGCATATAAAAATGCATCATACTTTTTTCGTTCGCAAGTAGTTCTTTAGATTCTTGTATGCAAAACCACTTAAATTTCTTTTTCACTAATGACATCCACCACGACACAGTTGAGTCAAAACGATATTTATGTTTGCACCAATTTGTCCACTCTTCAGTAAATTTGAGTAGGAAGTTCTCGTTCGCAAGAATTCGGGTATTTACTTTCCAGTAAGACTTACCATAATTAATGTAAGGTGTTCCAACAGCTATCTCGAGTAAAATCGCAAAATGATCACTAAAAGGAGCAATATGTACATTATAGTTTCGAATACAGGAGCATAAACTTTTGCTTACAAAACTTACATCAATTCTACTGGCAGAGTTTTCACGAACAAAAGTGAAAATATTATCTTTTTTTGTATAAATAGCACAATCAATAAGATTGTGATTTTGAACTAAGGAGCTAAAGGCATTACTATATGAGGGCGTACCTTGGCAATCTTGTGCTCTAAGCACACAGTTGATGTCACCTAGTAAATATACGTCAGTATAAGAACCTGTGAATAAGTGTACAATTTCTTCATTGTATAATTTTTCACGACTAGCTCGCCCCTGATGGCCACTATAGCCATACAAATTTATTACAACACTATTATTCCAGTATAAGGCAATACCCCTGCCACTCAACAACATTTTAACAGCTTTAATTTCAATTCCTTCTTTCACTAAAAAGGCAGTACCTAATAAGCTGGTTCCAAGATTAACGTAATTTTTATATCCCAAAACAAACTGGAATTCTTCAAACACTACTTCTTGTAATGCTACAAAATCAGCATCGTGATCATAAACAAACTGTTTGAAAAGATCTTTCTTCAAAGTTGACTGAAATCGGTTAATATTGACCGACAAAAAACGAGTGACAAATGTCATAAGAACGAAACAAAAACGATAATGTAGGAACATCAGAATTCAGTACGTACGTCCGAATATAAAAGAAGAGTAAATAAACAAAAGACATTTCTTAGGGAAAAAAAAGAAATAAAAAAAAAAAACACAAAGCAAATAGAAACACATTCGCTTTTCTCATGACATTTTATGCAGCATCAGTTTGCATTTCTTGATCATTGTCACTCGTAGTTGAGAAACCTTCAGTTAGTGATGTGTGTGGTATAGCATTTACCATTGATTGTGTATTGGCAAGTTTCGTCTTTTTATTGTTTGGAAGGTTCACCTTCTCTTGAGTCATAGCCGGCTGTGAAAGAAACCCTCCAGGCACTCTCGTTTTCCTCGACCTTAAGGTACTATGTAGCCCAGGAAAGTTTGTATCAGATAAGAACTCGCTTTCTTCAACGTTTTCAAGGTTACTTTGTTCAATATTATCCCTGTTGTCAGTCACAAAATGAGGTGTTGATTCTTCCACTGAGCAAGCGGGACTAGCTGCATTTACTAGCAAAGAGGGGGAAGGGGAAGCAAATTCTTTCGGCTGCATGCTCTGGTTGTCACATAATGCACTTACTTGATTGCTATTAGGTTCTGCTACAGGAAGGGAAGAGGGAAGACCCTGCTGTTGAATTTGCTCAGAAGACGGAACAATTTCGTTTTCTTGCTCTTTCGTTTCTGATTCAAGAACTGAATCATGTGGTGTGTGTTTCTCTGTCATGGATCCTATATGACCAAGAACAGTCATTGTTTCAGCTATGCTACTTAAGCTATGAGGCTGTTGAAGGGAGAAACGAGGGGGAGTGGACACTACTACAGAGGTGTAACTAGAAGGAGAGGGAGGGTGAGTTAAAGTATTAACATCAAGCGATTCTCCCTGATTTTTTCGCTGCATTTTCGCTGTACGCTTGGCACATTGATTTGCTAAGTGAAATTCGGATAAGCAATAAAAACACGTGGGCACCTGACCTTGGTACGATACACTACCACGGAATCCTTTAAACATCACTCGTGACGGAATGTTGCGCGATAAAATTATCATTGCACATCGAACTCCGTTTTCAACCGGATACATAAAGTGCTGCGACCATTTCTCATTTTCGACACTTTTAATTTGTCCATAATCACTTAATACGTGGGATATATCATTTAGTTCCATTTCAATCGGAAGGTTAAACACGCGCACTTTGGTTACAACTTCTGATGCGTTCTCAATGCTTACCTGACTGATTTCACCATTTGAATGTTTAAATGGAACAGTATTTGGGGTCTTCCTCAGGACCGTTTCAAACAATGTTGGTGACACAAATTTAATATACACACAGTATGCTTCATTATCCAGTTGTATAGCTGTGATTTGATCAGGAGTTACTTTAAACACACTTTGTATCCAGGTATGTATTTCAATGGGTGTTGCTCTGTACTGGCGCGTGTCTTTATCAAACACACACTTTATAGTGCTTTTTCTAACAAATTGCGACATTATAAACTTATTTCCACACTATGATTTAAACAATGTCAGAATAAATAGTTTCTGCAAATGTAGGTGTAAAATAACTCACGTCACTTTCAAGCACCTACACGATCTAGGAACAGGTCAGAACACAACCTCACTCGACGAAGTACTCTCACCGATCCCCACCGACTGAGCTAAACCGTCGGACAAAAAATGAACTAGATGCGAAAGATATTTAATGAACAACATTTGAACTAAACGACTACACTATGGATTTAATCAGTGTATGGGTTCAAATATATATTGTTGAACCCCCAAAACAAGCAAAGTTACCTGCATGACTTATGACATGCTTTAATCACTTCCTATTTGTCAATTGGAAAACAGAATTCCCATTTATTGAGAATAATTCTATTTCTATGAAAGCAAGCAGGATGGCGGAAGCCAAACACGTGAGCAGCATTACTGCTTTCTTATCGTAATAATATGTCGAATGCTGCGCTTACTTTCATAGAAATGGAAAATATTCTCAGTAAATGGGGATTGTGATCCCTAATTGACCAATGAAAAAGTGATTAAACCATGGCATAAGTCGTGGGAGTAACTTTGTTTGTGTTTACGGTTCAGCAAGATTGCTTTTATCCTCTATATTGTTTCAATCTAGTACTCTTTCCGTCTGACGAGTTAGCGAAGTCGGTAAGACGCTTGACTTCTAACTGAGCAACGCATGTTCAAATCTGGCTACAGCCGTAACTATTTTTTTTCTTCCAGTACCGAAATCAATACCATGTGTTGTGTTGATTTAACACACAAAAGTGGTAGTCACGCTGGGACACTGCATTGTGTTGAATTAACACAGCTATTTGTTACTGTGTAATATTATCCTTAATCGTTATTTACATCAATTTCAATATGTATCTTTTGTGCATTCATACTTACTTAATTTCCGATTTATATTCCTGTTATAACTGGAAAAAATGCATTGAATATTTTAGCTAGGCAAATCAAAATTGAGAAAGGCCGACTTCTCAGTTATACAGACGTTATTTGGAATAAATTCTATGATTCATACAACTATGTTGAAGTGTATTTTTTCCGTTATGCTTGATTAAATGTTTGTGGCGAAAATGGTCACTGACACCGCAGTCACATTTCTTTAATTTTTTTGTCGTTCTAAAGTTAATAAAAGTCTGCTAATTTGAGCTGTCCAAATGAACTCTAAATATGTGTTAGTTTTTAAATTTTAAATTAAATTCCTAAATCCGGCTAAAAGTGTCGCTGATGCCATACGCAAATGTATATTCGCAAGAGTCCTCTAAAATTAAACTTATCATAGGTGTTGAAAATTCTTAGTTCACATAAGTGAAAGGTTTCACGAAGTTGAAGGATTTCCGTGAGGGTTTAGCAAGATTATCTCAGACATTGTGTTGAAGACATATAAATAAAACAAATGATCATGTAACGCATACCTGGACTTATTTTTCAAATTGACAGATAAAAACTTGCGCAGTTGTTGCGTAAGTACCAAAAGTATAAGCGTATGTAAATTTTGATCTTTTAAAATATATAACAGTTGGACTACACTGTTAGAAAATTTTACAAAAGACTTCCCCACAGCTGCCAGGGTATAAAAACCAAGTAACTTGGTTCATAAATAACAAATAGAGTTTTCAGATGCGGTACAGTTTTTGCCACTGCAAAAGTAGTTTAATTACTCAAAAGATTACATTAGTTACTCAAAAGATTTATGTTCTACAGAAAGGAAATGCATCCCAGGAACTTAATTCTATGAAGCTTCACCTCTGCTTCTAAAAGTAAGGGACACGATGCAATTACAAGTAAATGACATGATTGATGTAATTTCTATACAGATGAACAAAGCGGCTTCCTTTATTTGACTAAAACAATATAAGATGTAAAACCTTAGCTTTTGAATATTATTATATGACAAGGCATCGATAACATTAAAACATTTAAAATAGATTACGGAAATATGAATATAGTTATTCATTTGCAATTGTGGCAATTTTAGCTAAAAAAAATAGTTTGCATTATCCTCACACAGTTAAAAAATTTCGGGACAGTGCCTTGATATATCCAGTGATATTGCCATTGAATATTAATTTTTGTATATATTTACATTAATTCTGAAAAAAGCACTGGGAGATTTCTTTCATTATTAGACGTTCTTAGTTTTCAGTTCCAGTGTTATTTTTGCACATGCGCAGAAAGAGAGAAAGATTTTCTATTGTAACCGAACATGAAATTCTGAACAAGTGTTTGCTACCTTCATCGTGATCACTTATTTTTAGCAGAAATATGAAATATTCTAAGTGAATGGGAATTGCGATCCACTCTGACGAATAGAGAATGTTATTAAAACATGGCGGATGTCATGGGAATAAATTTGTTTTCGAGATTCGGGCAACCAACGCATTTCTGGTCTTCTATACTGTTCGGATCAGTATTCTATTATAACTATCAGTTTAGTTCAAGCAGTAAGAGGCTAGAACTCATCAACCCGTGTTCAAATCTCGCTTCAGGCTTCATATTTTTCTTGTGCTCCCAGTGGTCCTGAAAACTAACTGATGGCTATTATTAATTAGCCAATTTACTGCAGATTTCCTCGCAGCTATGATTGCCTAGATTCTCCAGGATTTTTTCGGAAACTTTTTAACTGTTCACGTACCACGATTTACCTAAAAGTAGAATTGACATTAGCTTTACGTTTCCAATTTTATGTTTACAGCGTAAACGCTTATTACTAAGATGATACGTTCGATGTATTTAATGAGTATTTGAAGTGTACTGTCGAAACAAACTTATGTTCGCGGTTATGCTTCATTTCATAGATATCAGGAAGTGGCGTAGTAACAGAACCTGCAAGGCAGGCGGACTCGAGGCTTTAGGGTGCCGGTTTTATCCTCATCGAAATATCATTCGCGTAGTTATTAACAGCATTCTTAGTGAACGTGTAATAACTAAATGTTCCTTCCTCTACCTGGCTTCATTAGATTAGTAATGCAATCGAGCACTTAGTCCCAGGGCCATCTTAATGTATGGGACACAGTGGACAGACATCAGAGGCCTCAACTCGACACGACCCGCTCGAGGGGGCATGCTAATATAAATGTTTTTTGTGATCATTGCATTTTCAAATTTCTTTATCTGATCATACTTCATTTGATTTTAAAAACTATTTACGTCAGTTCTTTATTATCAATGACCATTGTTAAGTGATAAACAGATAAAATATGATTTGGATTTCCGTATCAGCTTCCTACAAGCAGACCACAGAAAGAACGTGCGACGTACACATTGTACTGTTTGCGACGTACACATTGTACTGTTAGCGACGTATTGCAGCGTTCACTTTTCTCATGTGAATCCCATCTACTGCTGACGACTAGCGTTAATAATTTGCTGGTTGATAGCAAACTGTTTAATCACTATTTTTTAGTGCAAAAAATGCAATAACTAATAGTTTTCAAAAATATTAAACTTGTGCTGTGAAGAAGGTAGGCATCAAATTCATCTCCATCTTTTTTCATGGAACGCAAAATCTAGCAGCCACTATTATATGTTTCCTTATTGGAAACAAAATTCCGCTATTAAGATGCCGTTGTCTTAAGATAATCCTTCAAATATGCCCAGATGTTCTCCTAGATTGGAAGCACAGATCCGTCAACTGAATGAGTTCACTATCTGTTTTCGCTGCTTCTTAAAACATTAACTTGGTGGGAGTAAGAGCTTTGGCTTCTGTACATCGTTGGAATTTTCTGGTATCATTTTTAGAATATCATATGGTCAAGAGTCTGCCTGGCAAAAAATGGCCGTCACATTTTGTCTTGCGCTGTATGAAGGTTATGAGAAAGTACAAAAAAAACGCACTAGATTCTGTATCAACTGACACCATGAATTGAACATAAGGGTGGATTCAGAAGAACTGATTCAGAAAATGAAGAGCACGGGAGCGATCTTTCTGACAACACTTTGGAGCGGTACAACTGCGCTTGAAAGAGTGAATAAAG
The DNA here is from genome assembly GCA_022664845.1 of Lepisma saccharinum. Lineage (NCBI taxonomy): Eukaryota > Metazoa > Arthropoda > Insecta > Zygentoma > Lepismatidae > Lepisma > Lepisma saccharinum. Next base: position 31,150 of record JAGDQP010009296.1, read on the forward strand.
CAAGTAAGATTCTACAATCGGCAAAGGGGACATACTTGTTACCTTGAAGTTTTGGAGTGTCTAAATTCGTTTCTCTAGGATATTAGAAACACATTTAGTGAAATGAATTGAAGGCCAGGAATAGGGGTTCAGATTTACATTATATGCAAGAAACTCCGCCAAAAGACAAGTATACGTAGATATTGACAGGTCAAAGTAAGAAAATCTTTATAGCAAAAGTAAAATGTTCAGGGGGAACACTGATCCCTGTTCTGGATTATTTAATCCTTCACCTCACAAAACGTGGAAAAGCTTATTCATAAATTGGAAATCGGTTTCCCATCTTTAGTCAATTGAAAACAATTTATTCTGCTGAGCCAAACAAAAAGCGTGAAAAGCTGACAATTTTTCATCAGATAGAGGTTGACTGTAGTGATCTCTTAAATGCATGCAAACACTACATACTAAATACTACTTAATTCCTGATGAAAAATGTGATACTTTTCCTGCGTTGTATAGAAAAATATTTGCAGGTAATTTAAAAACTGTTTCCCAACGTTGAAATTCCACTCAAAATGTTCTTCTACGTGAAAGTGACCAACTGCATGTTCATTTTCAAGATTAGAAATCACAAAGAATCACCTTCGCAACACAATGGGCAGCAACGTCTGAACTGGCTTACTATTGACTACGGGGCTAGTAGGGGAAATGACTATTGACTACGGAATAATAAATAAATAAATTCTCAAAACTGATGTTGAATATAATTCGTACTAAGCTATCTGCATCTGCAAAATACCAGATATGTGAAGTTTACTGTTTATTAGAAAAAAGTAACATACTGCTCATTTATTCTTGACTTGATGTTAGATAAAGTTCGAAAAATGTATGTTTATTTTATAAATTATAAATTTTACGTCAAAATACAATTATATTTATCTTTTTTATGGGTGTATGCGCAGGTAGGAGCTCCAGTTTATTGCTCTGCCCAGGGCCCCACTTGATGGTAAAACTCACTGGTCATGCTTAACACTCTTACTGGACTGAATATTGCAAGCAGATAAGACGTATAGTTGAGAACTAGACAAGTGTAGTGCAGAAATATATGCTCTAAAACTGATCAAGTTTTGTGGTCTCTTTAGATTTTATTGTTATTTTTTGCAAGAAAATCGTTCGCGAAATACGTCGGTAGTTATTGAGAGCAGAGGAATTGGTGAAAAACCACATGGGGGTACTCGTTTGACTTCACAAACTATTACTCAAATATCTATCGTAAAAAAAAGAATGACTTCGGCATATTTATTATTGGCTATGTATTTGTCAAAAGTAATACAGCGTACACGTTTTCAGCTTCAATAATTATCAACAATGATCTTTAGAAAGCAATTTTTGACTGACATTGTTGTGGCATGGGGACGTAAATAAAAAAAATGCGTGTCTCTTAAATTTCCATAAAGAGCTTATAGAAAAATATTACCAAAATCTATGACTGAGCCGGTAAAAATTTTCTTAAACTTCTTGAATTGATATAGAATGGGTCAGGAGTATGTCCTGTTTCAGAGGGCTCCAATTTATTTTTGCAGGCTGCCTCGATCACTTATTTTTACGCCCCTGGTGGCAGCTTTCGAAATATCAGAAGATTTTCAAGAAACTAATAGTATGCAGTAACTTCATTTTTACAGAGTGAGCGAAAAGCATTGAAGCATGTATTATTTTTACCAGTAGTAACAATGAAAACTGATCTATCGAAGAAGTAGTTTCATTTATTTCGTTGTGAAAAGTACAATATCGGAATTATTATCTAAAATACATGTTTTGTAATGAAAAAATAAGTTTAATATATAAATGTAACTTTAATATAACAGTTACCAGGAAAATTTATTATAATGATGGAATGTTGGGTGATGGCAAATAATTTTACTTTTATATTGGAAATTTTCTTTCGTAGAACTTCTGACGAAAATACACGCTTTGGATCTACAAATACACGTTTATCCAATATTTCTACAGAAACAAATGAGTGACAATCGTTATCGAAGAGTAAACAATGCATGTACATTTTTACAAACATATTTTTCAGAAAAATGAGAAGAGAAAAACTATTTTAATATATAAAAGTTGTATCTACGATAATATTTCTCTTCTGCTTGTGAACTTCATGCCAGAAAAAACATTTATATTCACCGTGAGTGGGAACACGACCAGATGTATTAAAAAGGATGTGAATACACTCACATAGTTTTTTTTTTCAAAGAGACACTCTTTTGCACATGAACTTGCATGAAGGTATTTTATCATACAAATTATATTGGAACAAAAGGCACAGCGGTAAACGTGTGATGTTAGTGGAAACTACTTTCAGAAATATGAAAACATCAGAACTGTATTTTTTTGCTTATAGAGAATTGCATACGAATGGCTTGAAGGAAGAGCATTACAAAGTAGTTGGAATTCTTCGAAAAACAATTTAAAATTACGTTATGGTTCTATTTTCCATTCTCTCTTTGAATAAGGGCTTGTCGATAGTTTACCATAATACCGTGTAACAGAAAATATGACCTCGACGAAAGTTGTGACCTCGACGAAAGGTTAAATTTATGTGTGATAGGCTAGAGTTTCAATCCGAAAACGGCCATATAAGAAATACATCATAATCATATAAGTTTCCTATTTTTTCTCTTATTGTCAAATATTACTTCAGGAAAATCTTTGGATAGTGGAGCGTAGATATTACTAACAGAAACACATTCATGATTTTAAGGTACCCGAGTTCTAATTCTATTCTAGTATTATTTTATAAAATTATGAAGGTAAATGCAAATTGAATTGCAAATTGCGTGCTTATGAGATTTATGTATTTGTGTACACTGTATGTATCTGTCTAAAGCTAGATAAACTATGTGACCTTTGCCCACAGAATATTTTTCTTTTAATTTTCTCAAAGAGGTGTACCGCAATAAAGAACATATTTTTATATTCAAGCAACTGACTCCTATTTTTTTCTTTTTAAAGTTTAATTAAAAATTGTTAGAAAAATGTGAAATTTTCATACATCTTTATTATTGAAAATAAGAGAGGAAATCACTCTTGACAGAAATAAATTTTGCTTATTATTTAATATATGTGTGATAATTAATTTCGATTAAAATTTCAAAACATACTAATTTCACAAATGTGTCTCATATAAATTAAATTTTCAAAGTTTGAAATGAAATGTGAAATGACATAGGACTTTGTATTGGACTTTGACATAGCAAGTAGTTTGTTGACAACACATTATCAGCATGTCGCACAGTGCGGCCGATTCCAAAACAACTGGCCAAAAGTCCAATAAAAGCAACTAGTTAGGGATTTTTTCATGTTGGCTTGGCTACAGTATATCTGTAATAGTCATAATTTACTTATGAAAGTGTATATTTCCTTTTACCTGTCCAAGAATAGTAGTCACAAAACTACCTTTGTTCGATTGGCATCGATTGTGTCACTGAGTCAGTAAACGACGCAAGTGTTTAAAGTTGTTTACAGACATTTTAGATTGAAGGACATCTTAATCAAATAAAATTGAATCAACGTCTGAAGCTACATAGAATATAAAAACAATTTACCAAATAATAAGTTATCAAATATAAAGTAGCGAAACAATAATTGTTAATGCTTTTTATGAATCGAGGTCTTTATAATATGATATATTATTATAGACCTATAATAAAGTTATGTTGTTACGTTTTGCTCTGCTATCAGACTTGTTAATATTATAGTCAAATGTGTTTTCTTCATCATAAAAAAGTAGCTGCCCAAAGTTTTTTATTATTCAATTGTTTTAAAATGGCAGAGCCCAAACCTCCATTTTCCACACCGTTTGAGCTAGAGCTACAAAATTTGGCATAGAAGTGTATTATCACGAGTAGTTGAGCAAAATATTACAGCATTTTAAAAGAGTCGCCATCTTAGATCCAAAATGGCCGCCAAACCTATTGTTTTATAGAGTGTAGAGCCTAAACCACTGTAGCTAGAAACATTAAATTAAATATGAACGTACACGATCACTAATAGGTTAAGAAAATATTACAAAATGTTTCCGAAGACGCCATCTTAGATACGAAATGGCGGAGCCCAAACATCCATTTTCACATCGTTTAAGCAAGAGAAACGAAATTTGTCATACAGTTGTATCATCAATAGTAATTTAGGTAAATATTACTATATTTTCAAAAATTCGCCATTTTGGATCCCAAATGGCCACCCAAAAACCAATCAGGAATCATTTATATTAAAAATGGTCATATTTCATTAAAAAGAACTATCACCTAATTATACGGTACGCTAAAATGTTTAAATGTTTTTAAGGAGGTTCAGTTTTAGAACTCTGATTTCAAATTCGTAATCAGCGACCCACAAAACCAAGAACATGATATTCTTCTTGACTGTCACATGATATACATGCTGTTTCAAGAATAGAGGATGCAGGGGGTTGCATTTTGCAACTCTGACTTCAGATTCGTAATCAGCGACCCAAAACAAAAAATGGAGTACAGGTTTTGAGATCATTTACTTGCATTTTTTATTTTTTCCAGCTTTATTGGAATCGGCCGCATTGTGTGTCGACCAAAATTCAAACGGTTATAGACATTAATACTTTCAATACACTTATATATCATAGGCTGTATGTAAGAAATTAATTTAGTTTTTATTCCTATTTAGTATTATATTATTTTTAATTTACATATTTCTTCCTTCTGCAGGAACACTGTATATATGTATAATTCCACGTATTATCAGTATATAACATACAAAACTGAAAAGCACTAATATTACTCAGTGATACATGTACTTAAATGTTTTATAGAATTCTATTTTTAAAATAAATACACTACCTTTTTGGCTAACCTAGAATTCGAACCACGAATCAGTTTAAATTCGAGGCAGCGCGATATACAGACAAATGTGTGATTTTAATTTCCATGAAATCTTCAACACAACTCTACCCTCTCATGTCTTTCCAGCGTAAGTAATTTAAAATGTAGCTAAAACAATCCTATGGATAAAAACAAAAATAAACAGTAGATTCTTTGTTATATTCGAACACCAGCTATGTCAGTTAATTGCTTTATCCCTTAAACTTCTGCATTTTAATACAAATTGAATTTTTGCGGCATACTTTCAAAGAGCCCTGGGATTAGAATTATCACCTCTAAGCATCTATTAAAATCTTACTTACTATAAAAATAATGAGCGAAAGAACTTTAAACTAGCAACTGGCTATTGTTGTTTAGCCGGGCTGACTAAGCTATTTTGTTGTTCAAGTGTCTCTTCTTAAGGTTCAAAGTGTTAAGGAAAGAAGGTAGTTTAAATAAATTATTTCCATAAATGAAATCTAATCAGAATGGTCTGAAATTCGTCTGAATGACTATAGTTAATTTCGTACACGACTCGAATGGCTGCTAGATCCCGCAAATTACAGTAATTTGTTCAGATGTTAAATGAGAGGGTCAACAGTACTTTCGGGATTTCGAACTTATCGTATAAGATTGACGGGTTTTAATGCTAAGAACAAAGACAAACGTATGCGTAATCATTTTTTAATTGTAGTCAGCGTTCAATAAAAAGCTGTTGTAATCGTACCAAAGTTTTTGCAAGATGATGAGAAAGTGCGCGAAAATGCAAGATTAATGTTAGTATACTTAAATACTACAGATAAATATAAAAGCAGCCTTCATAGCTCTAAGGTCCAATCAGGCACCTTAATATGTAGAATCCAAGCCTTTAAGAATGATTTTACTTCACAAACAAGCTTCATAACATTAAGATAATAAAATATGAAGATGTCCCAATAGTGTAGTGGTTAGAGCAATATAGAAATCTGAAGGATCTAGGTTTGAATCCTGTCGGAAGCAGATGAAAAATACAAAATAATTCATATATGATTATGAATATAATGGACAAACACAAAATAAATATACAGTTTGAAGTCCGATAGTCGGGCACGTTCGGGACCGGCCCCGTGCCGGGTTACCGAAAATGCCGGACTATCGGACGGTACCGCTTACTACTGGTATAGGCTAAGCCGTACAGCGAAAACAATGAATTGAACCTGTGTGTGGTAACAGCCGAGTAAAGTGCGAACGCTTTCGATTGATTCCGAACAATGCTGATTGCGTCTAACAGTAGCAGACGCGTAGTGGACACTTCCGAGTGGTTCCGAACCGTGCCAAGCGCTTTCAACTGTCGTTCACAAGCGTTTTCAGGAAAAAGAAAACCTGGGATGGTGCCGGACAATCGGACGTTCCGAACTGTTGGATGTCTGTCTGTCGGACTTCTACTGTACATATAAATAGAAAGCACTTAATGTCCGCAAACCTTACTTCAAGGTGATCAATGCCCCATTTTGGCGAACTGAAAAGGCGCCGTGTTGGTGGCTCAGTTTCAGGTCCTTGCATACACTTTTCTGGACAACTTTGGGTCCATAGCGGCAGAGGTAACATCTTGGAGACACCCACCATCGACCCAACTCGTCGGCTCACAGTAGGATAGTTTAAAAACCGAGTGTCGCTCCAACATCGGGCCCTCATTTTACCGCCGTCGGCCTGCTTTCGTTTTTCTCATAAGGTATAAACACGAAAATATTCAGTATGCTGCTTTTTTTTTTGGTTCAACTAGAGGGATGGACACAATTTGGTTCAACTAGAGGGATGGACTGACCTAGGTAAAGGGACAGCTATAATACATGAGACCCTAAGAGAAAGAAACTTAACAATCCGATATACAGTATTAAATTTCCTTATCTATAGGTTAAAGAAGTGGGATTTGAGGAGACAGTTTGATTTACTTTTCCATACTTTTGAATTACATGGCGTTTTAAAGCCATATTGCTTCCTAAATCGCCTGATCTATCAAAATTATGACATGTCGGTCTGTATCTATATTGAATTTTAGAATTCAAAATTTCTGCCGATCAATTCTAATACATTCTGCAAGTCTGTAGTTCTCATATATAAATTTTCATCAAATCAGAGGATATTTCAAAATTAAGACATGTGATTGCCTCAATCTTGGGTTTCAAATTCACTGTTTGTGATTTCAGAGTGAAGCTATATGCAATTCGAAATATCTAGATACAAACCTTTCAAGAAAATCTGGCTCGAAATAAAACGTATCACAGAAATCTGAAGGTTAAATAAATTTTTGTGACCTTTCAGACTGCAATCATCTTCGTTTCTACATCCATTTTTTTTCTGCCAATTGGATCCCTACATGCGAAACGCTTCTAAAATTGGAAACTTTTCCAAATTATGGCATTTCGCACTGCGGGGATCTAGCATTTTAGGCATTCTAAAGTTATGATTTCAAATGAGACTCGCCAACTGTTGGAATCCCCAAATATATGACGGAAGTCTTTTTGGATGTTATGACATCTTTGGTTCCCTTATCTTGGATTTCGTAGTTAATTTCTTTGTTTCAAAATGCATCGTAGTACCGTTTGCAATAGAAATTACAAAATGTCACGAACATCGGGTTGTTATGTTTTTCAAACTATTGACGTTTTGATCTACCGATATTTCGGATTTCGAAATTAATGTTTCATTGTGGAATCAAACTTAGTGCCTTTATAATTTGCCCACATACAAGGTGTTACAAAAATTGTATCGTTTCAGAATTATAATATTTAGTCTTGTCATTATCTTGAATTTCGTAATTCATTTGCTTCGTTTATTTTGGAATCGACCATAATACCATTTAGATCAAAGATATAAAAAGTCTTATAGGTTGGGTAGTAGTTAAAAGTTATGATTGTTGGACTTCTGTGTCTTTCATTTCAAAATTGATTTTTTTTTTCAATTTCCAGGATTAAGATTAGTAACCTACCCTTTGAAACTCTAAGAAATATAATTTCGTGTAACTTTCTTATTTGTTTTAATTAAAACTTTTCGAACTATCGCCTTCCTAGGTTTTGGGAACTTTACTTATTGTAGCTTCAGAATCAATATCATTTTTTTAATGTCAAAGAAATAATAATAGCACTTGTAGAATCATACAAATAGTGAATTTGTTCGGCGGAGTCAATTAGCTACCCGTAATGAAATCCTCAAGCCATACGAAGCATAGCAACATCGCAGTTGTGAACATTGTTGACCTTATTGCGAGTCAATAATATCATTTTCCATAATAAGTAAGGGAAGGAAGAATTTGACGGGGATTATCAGGAATCTTGAACACTTGAATCGCTAGTGCATTTACATACCTGGGAAATGAAAATATGTACGCATTTTTGTTTTGATTGGTAAAGTAAATATTTGCTAATTCATAATACAAATAATTTTAATTAAAAAATTCTTTGTTTTTGTTGTTGAACAAATATTTTCCTAATTGTATCGATGAATGAAAAAAAAATATTTTTAATATTTGTTACAACAAACAATTTTCAGTACATTTTAGTACATAAAATATAGTATCCAAACAACTTGTGAACATAGAAACATGTTTTTTTACCTCCTGTGAGCGAATACTAATGAATTATTAATAAATATTTGTACGCGTATAGGTCGTCTTTACTACCTTTCTCTACGTTTTTGTTTATTATTTAACTGATGGTTTTCCCATCATAATAATAATGATCAATAAAATGTTTATTTGTGAGAAATATAGACCACATGTCATAAATTGAAATATAAATTACTGGTGTGGAAAATTACTGACTACTGTTAGATCACGAAAACACACATGTTAATTTTATATTATTTTTCTTTCAGGAGAAAATCCAGCAGAGCTGCACCATGGAAATAATTCTCTTCTCAACAGACTGGAAATGCTTCTCCTATTTCTGTCTGTGGTGTCTATTGCTGCGTTCAGATGAGGCCAACCACATATCACCCTCATCATTCTCATCATCATCGCAGTTCCCGTATCGTACTAGTGCCTCGACTTATTTCGTGTTAACGCGAAAAAGACAGTTAAATTAACAGAACGAACATAGACGTACAAGTTGAAGAAACAGTAAAGTATAAATATAAACAAACGTCATTTTATAATTATGAAAAAATGTGTAACGACAAATATAAATAAATGTATGTGGAGTTCACAATATTATTTTTATTTGTGTCATGAAATATTTACTTAAAATGCAAAGCGCATTAATATTTTCAGTGATAGCACTAATTACACAGGGCTGCGAAATATTATTTTTCTACGACGCTTTTGATTCTGATGGGTGATTATTATGTATTTTGGTCTCCTGATTACGAATCTGAAGTCAGATTTTTCCTATCACCCAAGGTTTTTATATAATCGTAATTTAAGTACTTACTAAACTTATAATTTTATTCAATGTAAACATGTAGGACATAATGTTCGTACAATGTTAGAAATAAATCAATACGCAAACAGGTTACTTTGATTAACAAAATACGTAAAGGCTGATTTTTGTTATATAAAAAGTCCAAAACAGACATTTAAATTTCTCAAACTCTCTTTCTCTTGCTGCGGAAATGTGATATTTGTGATTTTCGTTTGTGTCCTGACTTCTCATTGTCTCTCTTGAGATACCAGCAATAGTCGGCCATCATAACTCTATCCCACCTGCCCTGATAACGTTTTTCAATCTCCTTCATGTCCTGATGGAATCTCTCCCCATGTTCTTCACTAAAATCACCTAAATTTTCAGGAAAAAAGTCGATATGGCTAGAAGGAAACGAAGTTTAACGCTCATGTTACAGCCTAGTTGTTTCATAGCCATCAACATATTTTCCACGATGTTCCTGTAATCAGGTTGTTTTCTGTTCCCCAGAAATCCCGCAATCACATTTCGGAATCCAGTCCAAGCCAGCCTTTCTTCATTGGTCATCAAATTTTCAAATGTTTCATCTTTCATTAGCTTCCTTATCTGGGGTCCAACGAAGATTCCTTCTGTGATTTTAGCCTCGGATAGAAAAGAGAATTTTGAACTGATATACTTAAAACATTCACCTTCTTTATTCAACGCTTTCACAAATTGTTTCATGATCCCGAGCTTTATATGGAGTGGCGGCAAAATAATATTTTCTCTTCTAATCAAACATTTTTTGTTACATTGTTGTGTCCTGGCTCCATTGTTGTTCTTACAGGCCATTCTTTCCTATCCCAGTGTAAATCACGTGCACGGCTATCCCATAGGCAAAGGAAACAAGGAAATTTTGTAAAGCCTGACTGCAATCCAAGCAACATTCCTATAATTTTGAGATCTCCACACACTACCCATTGGTGCTGTGAATATTGTATTGCCGCTAACAGAATTTCAAGGTTTTCGTAGTTCTCTTTCAAATGTACAGAATATGCTACTGGTATTGAGGCATATTTATTTCCATTGTTTAACAGTACAGCTTTCAGATTTCTTTTTGTTGCATCAATAAATAACCTCCATTCATTTCCGTTGTATTTAACTCCATATTGTGATAGTAGACCTTCGATGTTATTGCAGTACACAAGAGGGCCGCGTTCGGTAAAGTACTCAAGAAATTCCTCTTCTCTTCTCCTATACCAGTAGAATGTAGTACCAGGAACTAGCAATCGTTTCTCCTTTAAACGCGAACCCAAAATTTGTGCAGATTCTTTAGAAAGACCTAGATCTCTTACCAAGTCATTCAATTCTTCTTGGGTAAACAGATCTGGTTTCTCATCTTCTGTGGAAGCTGCAAATTCATCATCGTTGTATGTAGAGTCAGATGATGATGATGATGATGATTTAAGGGTTACTGGAGGCGTGGGTACGGGAATCTCGGGGCTGTATGGTACAGGTCTGATAGCTGATTTCAGATTTGGGTAAACAATACTTTTCTTGTTATGTCCGTCCACTTTCACCATACAAAAATAACAATCATCTACGTGGTTCACCTGCTCTCTCCATACCATTGGAACTCCAAAAGGTAACGACTTCTGCTTCCCCAGAGTCCATTTTCTTAAACCAGCAACACAGGAATGGCACACATAATGTGGTGCAAAGGCTTTGTCCTGGTCTCCTAACTTAACACCAAAGTAAGCAAAGTATGCTTTTTTCACAAACGTGGTTATGTTCTGTCTAATGCTTTTCAATGTAAGAGACCCGCAAATATAACAAAACATATTTGGATCATTTACACACGATCGTCTTGAGGAGCTCGCCATTTCAAAACGTTATCCACAGGAAGAAAGGTTCATTGAACAAAGGACACTTACAAATCATTGGCGGGAATACCTTTTATTTATTATAATGAGCTCAAATTTCTTCTACAAGCACTTCTAAATATGTTGTTCTTTACTCCCGTGCGAACTGTATGATGGTCACTTTTTATTACATGTTTTAAAGAACAAATATACTTATATTTGTTTTAGCTAAAATATAATTTAATTGCTGCAATTTACATAAAAAGTCATCTTCCTTTACACATTGTTGTGAGTTTGTCATCTAGTGGCTCTTTTTTAAATTACTATAATTTACATTCGCCAAAAATCCCGAAAAACACGAATATCTCTGCAACCGTGTATCTGAGACACCAGCAGGTATCACCGTTGGAGAGCCTGATTTTTAACGGAGAAAATGATGTATGAACAATTCATAACGGATGGATAGTACAGAAGTTATAAACACCTAACTGGAAGTCTAAAAACAGAACGAAGTTAAAAGGGTTAAGAATAGCAAAATTATGAAATAACAGACAAACTGTGGGTGATGGAGAAAAACGAATACCATATTTAGAAACAGCTCTAAACCAAAATTAGAAAACACCCATTGACATACAAAGCGCCAAAATGACGCAGCCTTGTGTTATTAGTTAAATATTTTGCGATAAATTTGGTCCTAAGAAGTGTTCTTTCATGAAGAAAGGAATTGGGGATGGTATTTCACCGAGGAAACTTATCAGGTAAGCTTCAAAATGGTTAAGAGATCTTTAATCAAGTGTATTGAGTATTCGTGAAATTAAATGACAGTATTTCTTGAACTTCAAGTGAAAGTAATTGTTGTACGTTATTGTGCTCTTGTTGTCTTCTACTGGCACGTATCATTCGAATTGCAAATTTAGAAACATACTTCAATTCTGTTTACTCCATCCGAAAACAGTAGATAAAAATCCACTGCGGCTTTAGAATTGCACATACTTGTATATTAATGAGTGGAACGCTCTAATTCATTAAGCTGGAACACATTTAGATTCTGGTGTAAGCACAGTCTCATAATCTCCTTTTCCGTTTATTCAGTGTAATACTTAGTATGTGTTTTAATTAGTGACAAAATAACCCAGTCATTAAGGGTGTCTTCTTCTGATCTCTTAGTAGTTAGCTCTTAAAAAATCACATTCCTTTAAGACGTACAACAATACATTTAAAGCAAATAAGATTTCAGAAACACATTTCCCCTTAAATTTTGGCCCAAAATATCATATTACTCGATCCATTTCCCATAAAAGAAAAATTGTTCGTGATTCAATATTAGGGACTTCAATATTACGACCATGAAAATCATAGCCTCCAGTACTGTACATCTAGTACCCAATACAGTGTACCTGCTTACAATTGATTTCAGCAAACAAAAACAAAAGTGTAACTGTATTTCCAAATTTTTAATTACTCTCTACAGACAAGAATCTAACTGTTATATCATCCATATAATCTACATAAATTGCCCCCAGTTGCCAAAATTTGCATGCACACATACTTTGACATTCTAATAATGGCAGAAGAAAAATATATAAGAGAAACACCCCAGTAATGGTCATTTTAAGAACATTTTTCACCATTATAATTTTTAACTCAAATACAGTTAACATAAATTGACCAAAATGAGAATGTTACACGTTCTCCATGTTTTCTTGTATTGACTTTTACCCGTTACTTTGATTAACACACTCTTTGAGAGCAAATAACTTTGAGAGCTGAGATGCCTCCACTTCCTGGATAAACCTACATTCAGCCAGTTTTCGGTTGAACGTTTTACTCTCTGTAAAATTTCAAAATGTGCATATATGTCTTTTCCAACGTATTTCATTGAAGCAGAACATTTTTTGAAAGTAGAAAAGAAGAAAATGTAATGTTCTTTTAAAATAAAAAAAGAGAAAAGAAAAAAAAGGTTCAGGCGGTCGGGTTTCGATCCAGGGTCCACTAGCACACTGGTCAGATGCTCTCGCCACTTAGCTACAAAGGCAGTGATATTTATAGCTAGGAGTTTACTGGGCAGGAGGTTAATGATTAACACGTTGTAGATTTTACTACGAAGAATGTCTGAAGAAATAGGGACAGATACGTTTGATACTGTGTAAGGATTTATACCCAACTCAATTCCTTTTCCCGCCAATGCAATCATGTCGTTCTGTATCCACCAGTCAACTGTTTACTGTTCACAGTGTAAAAGCAACATAAGCACTCGAAATGGTATGGCGTTCACTGAGAAGAAAGTAACTATACTCCTGTTATTGGATTATAAAATATCCAACCAAGGCTTAAACTTCGTCCACAAAAGTACGTAACCTCAAAACGGTCAGTTTAGCTTACACTTCGATCAGAAAATGACCGAATTTTAAGCATAAAATAAGTTGAACGTTCACCGATGAAACACCTTGGCCAGTTTCAGCCCTTTATCAGTTAACGTTAAGTTATTTCAAATAAAATATTAAACTTTAAAATGAAGTTAAGGTTACCAGTCTTTCCACTAAAGGGCTTACAATATATCCACATTTAAGAGTAAATACAACAGAACACTTTTCTTTCTCCATAAAGCGGAGTAACTTTCATCCATTTTGCGTTTCCACTTTTTACAGTGCGTGATGGACACAGAAAAAGCTGGATGTTCCAGTAATGGACATACTATTCAACTCAATAATTTAATTAATCATTGCTGATGTTGAGAATATGAGTACTAAACAAGATTATATGTTAAATGCTGTTCTTCGATTATCTGATTGTTTCATGGAATTCCACTGACAAGGAGACTTACGGAAGCGTAATTCACCGATTTTAATGAAACTTTGCATACGTGTAGATCATCGAAAAATAATCAACACGTATTTTTTTTATTTCGACAACATTGAGGGTTTAAGGCTAGAAACCACTCTTTGAACGTTAGGAGTGGTCTCCAAGCATAGGCAGAAAACAATCATTCAATGTAGAAGAAAAAATACTGACAGGGAGAGTTTAGGATAGCTGATGCAGAATCTGACGTTAAAATTACAAAATTCAAAATGGCGGATTCAATATGGTGATTACAATTACCAAATGTCGTCTGGTTTGAAATGCTTTGCAGTTAGCTAAGAACAGTTATAGTTGGCAGGGGTTACTGCGAGAAAGTTGCAGATCGATTTGAAACCCGTCTCTGTACTTATGTAAACAGGATGCTTGATTAAAGTGAGTCTCTTCACCTCTCGCTATTTCAGAATCGCGTACAGAAGTATATACTCAATTGTTATAATTATTAATTTGTTGAGAAAACGTTTTGCAGTAATGATATTCCGTATAAAAGTGTGTGATGCATAAACATTGTTTACACCACGCACACCTTATGACGACAATAACTGTGCACAAATCGCAAAATGCTGCACACTCTTTGAAACAAAATTTTAAGGGATTTTCAAACAAGGTGTTTTTTCTTCCAAATAACCGCTTTTGTACCACGCATAGCTAATAAGATTTGCAAATCTGGGAGGAGAAAACTGATTATGAATCAG
>JAGDQP010009296.1:47571-59762 GCA_022664845.1 Lepisma saccharinum
TGCGATATTTTAAATGTATAAGAACCCAACAATATAGAATATTCACAGTGCAGAGCTCACTATAACAAAAACTGTAAGTCTCCTCTTTAGAAGCTCATAAGATCGCTTAGGGCGTTAATAACATATCAATCAATCAAGGCTTTTTATTTCAACCCAGTAATGAATAGTAAATGCCGAAAACTGGACAAAAAATCACGTTGTTGTACCGGTGAGGGACACCCCCTGCTTTGCAAAACAGATCTTATAGTTGTTTTGGCCTTATATACGTTTGAAACAAATACATTTCGTAATAGATAATAGCGCAGAACAACAATATAATTCGTTATTGTAATTTCATGAATAAAAAATCGAAGGTTCTTACCTTAATCACTGGCTTAACAAAATGCATTGAAGAGTAGATGCGACCATTTAACTAAATTCAACATCATGTCAGAAATACCAGATGAAACCAGTGATTGATGAGCGAATAATATTCAGCGGCATCAGAACATACTATACTAAATTTTCCTACGTAGGTGAAATTATTTTCGCCCTTAAGAAAATCTTATTTTACGAAATAGCCCTTCAAGTGTCCATTACTGGTACACTATACATAACTGGTGCTTTTACCTTAATTCTTTTCTACACCATCAGCATGTTTGCTTGTTAGGTAGATTGGTTTCTAAATGGCCATATTACAATTCACTGCAAAACTGTATATTTATAATGTTTACGGTTGAGAAAATATGTAAACCGTTTCAATTAGGCTAAACAAATTGCGTATATGGATTTCTGAGAGCGTTGCATTCTTATTTCTTTGTTACTCATTCTTCGCTTTTCTTTAAAAGTTTAAACCCAAATCTAAGGTTATGAACTACAATATAGCGCTCATGTTGCAGTTAAAATGCGTATGTTTGTGCACTGTCCTTTTATTATGCTCATATGCTCAGATTATTTGTACCACCTATCTTTCAGATCTTCAGAACTGTCAGGGAAGTTATTGCTATTATTATTATTATTATTATTTTGAAGTTAAGTATTTACAAGTGAAAATTGCTTATGGAGAATAGAATTTGTATGTTTTCCTCTGTTAAGAAGAGTACAGGACATAAATCATTTCACCACAATAAAAAGCAGTCACATAGACATCAACCTCTGTATAAAACTCATTTTCAACACGAGAAAGAAATAAAACTGAACCTAGATCAGTCTTCCACTATAGTGCGAAATTGTTTAGTGTTTAATCCATTTTTGATATGATAATACGATTTTATTGAATTTTTCATATTTTGCTTGTATATATTATCCTAAATGAAATGTCCTTTTGAACCTCTTTGTCGCTCCTCATATAATTTGTAATCATTCTGAAATCACAAAGAAAATAATCCTCTTTTCTCTATTCGAAAATTTACATGAACTATTTTTATTTTTTTCTTTAGTCACAATGGTTCGTGGTGGCCTCAAATTTTACAACGTTAGTTTAACTCATTTCCCGACGTCATACAATGATGAAATTTTGCACAGCTACGTAAGTTAGGTGACACTACAATATTCCATTTGTTACGTTCATATATTTATATATTTTAAAGGCATATTTTAATATTTTTTTAATATGAACTTCTTTATCCTAAAATAAATACTAGCCTGCAACGATATTGGGTTTGACTGGTTGCATAGCATTTTAGGTCATAAAATATTAGGTTAAGAAGAAAGTTTCCTTACACTGAAATAACTCGATAGAAAAAGGGATAAAAATCTTTTTAAAGATATACTTTTCTTAAACAATTAGTACTAAAATGGAAAAAAAATGTTTAAGCATGACTCAAGAGAAAAGGATGGGGCGTTCTCCATGCTTTTCTTTTTAGTCATGCATAACAAAATTATTTTTTACTTTTTAGTACGAAATGATTAAGAAAAATATGTCTTTGAAATGTATTTTTATTGTTTTTTTATTATAATCGTATATTTTAATTTCCTTTTGCTTTGATTATGATCCCTCTTGATAATAGGTGTTAAAAGAAAGTTTCATAATAATAGTATTACAAACTGCGTAAATGACTGAATTTGAATACTGAAGAATGTTCCTGTTTTGCAATATCTTCGGAGGTAAGAAAAGACATTTTCGTGGTATGGTAATTTATCTCATACAATTTCCGTATTTTGTTTCATAAACGTAAATCAAATACTCTGTTTTAGATCTTACAACTTTAACTTTATTTTTATATGGGCCAGTTTAGTAACTTTGGACTTCGGCCCGTCACGATTCGCCTTTAGCTGTTAAGTGTTAAAATCCACACCCATGACCCTGCCGGGACTCGAGCCCGGGGCCGTTGAGTCGATAGCCTACCGCCGCAGACCGCTCGACCACCCGGCCGGCTTAGATCTTACAAGCAGTGATAGCACGGGTCACTGATTTCGTGCCCCGTGACCCGGTGACACGGCAGACCTGGTGACCCGTGACCCTCCTAGACCCGGTTAACCGTGACCCATCCAGACCCGGTGACCCGTGACCCATCCAGACCCGGTGACCCGTGACCCATCCAGACCACGACCCGAGTAGACTAACTTGGCTATAGCTTGGAAACTAAGCAATAGAGACATGGGGCAAATTACAATTGTAGTGGTTAGGAACTCTAGATTATACCGGTGAAAACTGCTTGTTGATATTACTTCCGGTTTTAATTGTAAGCACTTCCCGTTTAGTGAAGACTGAAACGTATTACATATGTTAATAGTTTTCTCACGATGCTAAAAGATTTTTAAAACATGCATTTGTTTTAGAAAAAATAAGTATGGGAAAATTTTACAAAAAAAAAAAAAAATCCCACGGTCCATAACTCAAAAACTAAAACAGGAACAGTGATGGGGTCAAAACACTTTTAATATTCGGGCATTCTATAATTTATTGGTGGATATCACTTGCGGTTTTCGAGATATGGTAACTTTCGGTTTTAATTTTAAACACTCCCGCTTTATGCATAAATATGTGCAGACTCAAAGGGATACGGGATCTATAGCTCTCCTGGAATACCAAATTTCCACTTGATAAAATAGCAGTTGATCTAACTTTACATGAGATAAAACGGAATATAAATGTTTTCCCCCCTTGCCCAAATCCTGGGTCCGCGCTAGTGGATATTTATACGATAGCAAACAATCTGCTTTGAATGTTGCTTCCTTTTGAAAGAAAACGAACTTTGAATTATCGGCTGGACGATAACATACTAAGGAAGGAAGGTGCTTTAAAAGGGAAACAAAACATCTTTCGTCTGAAATTTTTCATAGCATACACGAGTTCAAAATATTGTTGTCTGTGTGTACGTTTCTGTCTTCTAACCACCAAACTATGCTCCGACAAGTCTTCCTTCTATAATAACATTTGAGAGAAGAAAAATTTGATACGATTCTTCTTCATTATTCCATCCCACCACCCTTTGCACGACGTTTGTGGGAAGAGAAACAGAAAAGCTGGCGCTTGTGTTGCTACTACAGGACTCTTTCAGCCTGTTCGGTTCACCGGGTCACTGAGTCACTCCGGGTATGAGCGGGTCACCGGGTCACGCCGGGTCTGGCAAGCCAGACCCGAGACCCTGTGACCCGGATAAAATCGTGACGCAAGTGACCCGGTGACCCGTGACCCATGCCATTTCTGCTTGTGCGTGACATCAAACGCTCAGAACTGCACAAAAATGTACTTACAATATAAGAATTGGCAGTTTGAAGAAGGCAATAAACGCCAAAAAATGGAAAATGTACTTTATGCCGGGTTTGATATCTGGAAATGATAGCGCATCTACACAATACATAAAAACAGCAAAAAAAAAACTATTAGTAAAAAAGGCTTGAAAAACAGGTGCGAAATAGAGATGAGCAAAAATAGCGTAGCAGCTACTTCTTCACTGCTACTTCGGATAAATTGTTATCACTGCTACAACCGATGAAAAATAGCAACTTTTGGTTTAACTGGTATTTTTCCTCGAAGCTTGCAAAGGATAAATCGCATTGTTTCCTTTATCTAAACAAAGATAACTGCTGGCAGAATGGAATGAAAGAGCGGAGGGTTGTCTGCGGAGAGGAGAATCATGGCGTGTAAACACTGTTTAACAAGTGGTGTCTGTTAAGCGATTGCAGAATTGCTATAAAAGCTCTCGGAAAGCACTGATTATGGAGAAATGGATAGGGCATTGCAGTTATAATACAGCGGTCCCGGGTTCAATACTAAATATTTTATTTTTAAATAAGTTTTTATTTTATTTATATTTTAAATGGGTTATTTTGAATTAATATTGTTTAATTTGTTTTGCAACATTATTTTGGTTTAATATTTTTTTTTAAATCTGTTCTTTTTCGTTTATTCTGGTTTCTGTAGTCTAATTCAGATTTAATAAACAAATAGTAAAAAATGGACAAGACAGTAAGTAGACTTGTGATTCAGTGGTCCCGCGTTCGGTACTCCTTCACTTATTTTTTTAAGAGAAACGCCTTTTTACTTTGTGCTTTCCAAAAATGCTCTGCCTTTGTGATTAGAATTTTTCTTCATTTTAGGTGATGAAAACAATACACACTTTAAACATTTTATAAAATTCACAGACATAGATCAGAAAAAGTCAGGTTAAGTATGTTTGTCTTCTTAATATGCAATTAAACATTTATTCCGTCAAACTGTCGCAACATATTAAACTTTCAAGACATTATTGTTACTGAACTCTTCACTCTAGCATACTTTTCGCTAGCGAGAATATTGTGACGTCATGATTGTCTCTCTCTACAAGGTCCAGAGATTCTGCCAGAACCGAATAGTTGGTAGTTAACAAGCATTATTTTTTTACGGTAAAAATAAATAGAAAAACTAAAATTCTATTTTCATCTTCCAAATTTTCTGGTTAATCACTCCCCAAACAGAAAATTCTGGCAGAATTAATATATATATATATATATATATATATATATATATATATGTGTGTGTGTGTGTGTGTGTGTGGGGCTGCGCGCGCGCGTGTGTGTGTATGTGTATGTGTATGTGTGTGTATACGCATACATTGCATGGTTGAAAACAGACAAGAATAAAATTCTGACAAACTAATAGCACTAGAAATGAAACAATACTGGATCTACAAAATACTGCGCCCGAGGCGGGCACAGTCATTTGTCTTGTACCTCTGCCGCCCTTTAAATCTAATACATTTATATCGAAAAGGCTCATCCCTAAATCCTCCCAACCGGTTTCGCATAGGTGCAAATACCTCTTTGAGCTTCTTTAGATCTGGGTCTCCGATTTACCCACTCCCTTCTTACGTTTAATGAGGTACGTATCTATAAATTCGTTTTGGAAGGGGGCCACAGGCTTTCGATGGGAATTTACTGTGTGTCTGGGGCACGGTGTATACACAAAGTGTTTATGAAGTACATCAACAAACCTCTAGAGGTTATTCCTCACATCAAACAAAGCGAATGTTCCTCTGACAAATTTTAAAAATGTGCATAGTTTTAGAGCTACAGGTGACCTAAAGCATTGGAGAATTAACTTGAGAGTTTTATATATATATCACCACAAACAGTAAGCTGATGCGGCATAGTAAAAACTCTAAAACTACTCCATTTGAAAGTGCATATTTCAAAATTTCGAAATGGGCACACAAGGGATTTCCCAAAAGAAGCAGGTGATTTCGGAATATTTCTTAACATAAGGTATGTCCAAATGAGCATGAATTAAACGATTTCTGGTGTGAGTAAAGATAACATGGTAATTCATAACATATAATTGGGCAATGGCATTCAATCTCTTTGATAACAAATAAATAAACCGTTAGGTGAAATTTAACAATTGTTATTCCTACTTATTAGTAACAACAACATTTAAAATAAAATGGTTCGATATATGGAATCTACTTGAGATATTGACTTGGCGCAAACAAATTATTATTTTCTGGTGGAAACCGTCCCTTTCATGTTCATTTCGACCCACCTTTACTTCATAGATTTTCTGGGAATCCCCTAATTTCTTTGGGGAATCTCTTGCGCGCCCATTGCGGAAGTTTGAATTATGCATTTTTGGATAGTGTAGATTTAAAGTCTTTGATAGTACCATGCCGCCTTAGCTCTACTGTTCGTGTGATAGAAATATGAAGAAGTTCATATTCCCACGTTTCCGGCAGCCTGTAGCTCCGGAACTTTACACATTTCGAAAAATTGGCACAGGAATCTCTTTTTGTTTTGATGTGAGAAATCGCCTCTAGAAGTTCGTCGATGTATTTCAAAAACACCCTATATATAATCCACGAAAATATTATAGTAAATCACCATGCAATTGAATTACGCTTCCCCTCCCCCCTTATTCGCCGCTTTTTTACTTTTCTGATTTAATTGTGTTTTGATATACTGTTTCCTCTCGAGCAGTTAATTCAAACTCCGATAATTACATAGGATAGCTTTATAACAGGTATAGTATGAACTAAACTACCTTAGTCCATATCTCTACTGCACACGTAAAGGATGCAGGTAAATAGGTTAGTCTAAAACATTGTTTTAAACTGCTTTTTCACAAACGGGAATAAATAACTCGCATTTAGATATATTTTTATAAACTGATATTTTCAACTACTATTGTTAACAGATAATTGCATATAGCAACTCTTGCTATCAATGTTACGGAATAAAAGCAGTTCTGCACATTTTGTAGCGCGAAATTTCTGTCAGTGGGGAGCAGGGGAAAACGAATTTATTAGTTACTAGTAACTTTAGAGCTCATTGTGCATACACTTTTTGTAAATAACATTCATTTAATGGTTTCTATTGAGTTTTCCTTCATTTTCTGGTCGATTTGTACATACTTACGTCTCACCACTTCCAAATTTGCAGACGTTTTTTTCATAAGTTTGAAGAAGAAAATAAATCCAACAACATTTGTTTAATTATACAGGAAAAAATACAATACCTGGAAACTGTCTGAGCAGTACGCAAGGATCAGAAGATCGTTCTAAATATTCAGTAAAAATATTGTTTCCTTTCAATAAATAATAAAAATATTTTAGTTTTTATTAATTCCCACAAAACAGATTTATGGATTTGCCTCCTTCAAACTGCCGATTCATAAATCGCTCATCTCAAAACAGTGGTATGAGACATTCGCATGCAAAACTGCGCGTCATACCACGTGAGACATTTGAATGATCAGCTATTCAAGGTCTAAGATAGGAACTTTGGTAACGCGAAGAAAGAAAATATCGATATAAGAGGACCAATAACACATACTGCAATGTCGTGACCGATTGCTATATTCCCTCTACTTAAAATAATTAAACTATATGAATAACGTACCTTTTCCACTGACCTGATAGTGTTGATCCGCTATTCAGTCCTCAAAATGCAGACGTGGGATTTTAATAAAGTGGTCAATGCAACGTGCAACAGAACAAAATGTACATGTGACTAAAACAACTTTTTCACATTCAACAGCACTTCTTCATTCAAGCAGTTCAATAACAATCGCCACACTAATTACATTTTCAAACGATGATATTGGTATGTCAATATCAAGCTGTCTTTTGTCAAGCATATTGTAACATCGGCTTGTATTCGGTGCAGAAAGTTAATTGTATAGCACAGAGTGAAGTCTGATGATGAAATGACGATCGTGTAACTTTACGTGTGGTTTTCCACATTGTAGTCTCACAAAATCAACTATCCTTCTCACGTAGAGCTTATATTGCCGAAAGAGGTACACATCAAGAAGTTGGCAATAATTTGTCGTCTTGGGTGGCAATATCTTGAGCGTAACATCCTTGCTTGGAAATCTAACACAGTAGGATCTTTATGGCCTGACCATGAATCACACAATAGTCTCTTCGCATCGTCACGTACATGTTCACTAAGGACGGTAGTTAGAAAACTTTTCATATGCTCTTTCGTCATTTTGCCATTTTCGCTTGCCTCCATATAAATATTTCGTTAACCTGTTGTTTCAAGTTTCTTTGAAAGATTTGGGTCAAAAGTGCCTTATGACTCTTGAAACAGATATAGAGCTTGTTAGCTAAACTGCCACTCCTTGATAAATCCACATCTACTGTATAACTGAGTGTAGAGCTATGCAAAGACCGCAACACACCAGTTGTAATTTTCTTGCCTTTGTGAGATTGTGTTGAAAATGAAGACATTTCATAATTAAATTGGCTTTGATCACGGTTCCAAACATTTTCTTTGTCCACACTCCCGTCTGTTACATATTTGTTCACTTCCTCCACAAACCCTTGTGCCTTCTGATAAATACTATGATCTTCTTGTATGTCCTTACGTGTGACGAACGTAGTAATATGCCTGGAAGAATGCTATATTCGACCTTAAGTTTGTTGATAAAAGTAATCGAAGCTGTGAATTATCTAGGATAAGCACTTTAGACTATTTTAGTGCCCACATTTGCAGTTGCCAATAGGGAACAGCGGATCGAAACGCTCTCGTCCTATCAAATTGTGACATTATATACTAGTTTATAGTTTTTATTTGTGTCCGTATTTTTTCCTTAAAGTGAGCTCGATCTCGCCTTTTCTAGTCACATAATCTAATATTACCTTGCAATTTCATTACTTCGAATGCACTTATAGCGCCTCATAGGTTTGCTATAGGAGTTGATGCCACGATTGTAATTGCCAGTATGTTTTCATCAATATCTTGTAATATTTTGGCCCTCGACATTTGGAGTAGATATGGTTTGTACTCACTTTCACTTGAAATTTCCTGTTGCTCTGGAGATAGAAGTCTTGTACTTCTGGACGGGCAAACTTCAGGTACAGGCTCCTCCTATCCTTCAAAATTAGTACCGATCTATAGTATCTTCATGCATTTCTACGTCATCCCCATTGTATTTGTAAATTATTATGCTATATAAGATATTCACGAACTCCATATCATCGACTCCGATTACGTTTCCATATTCAACAGGTCGCGATTTTGTCTCTAACAGCTGAACAACATTCATTCGCTTCATTATACTGATGTACACACTTTGCTCTTTAAATCACAACCGAACACTCCAAAATAAGGCCTTCTACTGCAGCTACAAGGTATTTTGAATTTATTAGGTATGCCATTCATGGATGTGTAACTGATGGCGCCATCTATGTGGAACTGTACCGTGACGTCACTGCACGGACCCTCACATTGATTCGTCTATTAGGATTAGCTAGCGACCGGGTTTTTGTCATAGCCTAATGACATTTTACTATTTTAGTTATTGTGTAGAGCGCTATTAGAGTAGTTTTAACAGGAATAAATAACTGTGTTATTTTCTTTGTGATCCCCGTTATTTTTAAATATAGAGTAAGCAAAATAACTTTGTCGTTTCAACGTGTAAATACACGGGCCGAAACAACCCACGTGTAATGTTTTATTATTTTCTTGATAAAGAAGCACAAAGAAGACTGTAAGGTGTAAAGGAATGAACAAATTTCAAATAAAAGATGTAAAGATGTGCACCATTCATCTCCTTCATCATGAGTCATTATCTTTCATCCTCAAATAATGAATATTAAATTCATGAAAGTATGCGCCCGCTATCTGCCTGTCTCTGTCTCTCTCTCTCTCTCTATCTATCTATTACTTGTGATTTAAGCTTCTATAAGTTTTACTTAAACCTAATTTACATTTATGGGCCATATAGGCAGGTAAGGCTATGCTCAGAAGTTTGAGAAACTATCGTGAGCATCCATCCAGAACAAAGTAGACACCGGCCACGGTTTTATAACCAAGGTACTATACAGGCATTCCCTGGAAATGCCTGGAAACCCTCAGTCACCATGGCCAACACGAAAACTGTAACCTGTTCTAGCACTGTTCCGAATTTTCCGAACGGCAATGACAAGGCTCACAGGTTCGAGTTCTGCTGCCGGCTACGTTGACTGAGGTTTTACAGGCTTGCCATCAGTATCAACAAGAGTTGCCTATATGGTAACATAGACGAAGACCCTGGCCTCCACTTGTAATGTATTATCGTTATTTCGTAGCCCAAATGACTGTTTCAATCTTTAAATTTACAATATGTTTTTAATCGAATTTTACGTACGTAGTGTTCTTATGCCTTTCCCCACTACCAGATGAAATAATCAAAGCTTAAATTAGACCATCTCCTTGAATTTTTACGTAACACTTGAACGACCTTGTGATTAGGTGTGAGTGTGAATTAGAGATGGCGCTCACTGTAATAATTGATCGGGCACTTAATAGATCACGAATAATTGCCAAAAGGATGCACAAATATATTTATTTTTAAGGGAAATAATATTATCAGGATTATATTTTCTCTCTTTTGTAATGAAAATAATTCTAATTTTAATATTACAGTTCTAAAATCAATTTCTTTCGAGTGTGAGTTTTTCTTTCACATACCGGTAACGTTAAGACGCCTTTAATTTTTTTTACAATTTAGGTAGTTTCTAGTGTATTTTTAGATCGTTTAATTGTTTATATTCATCATTCAATCATAAAAGATATAAAAAAATAAATAGAACGTTTTCGCTACAAAATATTAGGTGCAATATCTCTTTTTATATCCACTATTCTCTGTGATCTTGCTTATGTATACACGCTTACGGTCCGTATAGTGACGTCACACGCCTTGGAACCAATAGCTACTGTTTTCCTCAAATCTCGCTCTTTGGCCCCCTCTGCTGCAGCTATACTATTCGCACAACGAGAGTACGTACTTGTTAGTGCAGGTACTACATACCACCGTCGAGTGGCGCTAACAGTCAACAGCTGCGTTTTGCATGTTAATGACTTATGCCACTGTTTTGGATGAGCGATTTATATTCTAAGCAATTTTTTGTACGGTTCTAAGCGTTTGAGGGCACGCCCATACCTTGTTAGTAAGTTGACAGTAAGTGACTGAAGATTATAATATTCTTTTTCACACCACTACCTCAAATATATTGTGTTTTAGACTTAATCATTATCCTATGTAATCTAATTTTACGATTCGTCTGCGAAATATTTCCAAAGTTATATATTTTTGTCTTGCTGTAATCTTATATAGTAAGGTAATATCATGCCACTTACTTTATATAGATTGATAACACTATTCACCATATGGCAGCATTATTATTAATAGTTAATCTTTAACAGGATGTTTCTTAATCCTATCGGGACGTGAGTACCAGAGCACATCATAGTCGACATGACGCACTCTAAATTGAACTATCTTACCAACATTGAAAGATGAAATTAGTAAGTTATCATAAAAGGAAGTAACGTTAAATTACTGTAGACATTGGAGTTAAATTATACTACGGCAGATTTACGTGAGTCCATGAGTAGGGGAGAGCATTGAACTTTGTTGGCAATGTACATTTTAACACCTCAATATCTAAATTCTAGTGGTATGTACCAAGCGACCCTCCCAAAATGAATACCACCATTGTGAAGCACAGTACCACTAGTATGAATCTCTTATACTTTGAAGAGGAATTGTGTTTGTTAGATGAAAAGGTTTGATTTATTGGTGGAAAGCAGCAGGGGCTCGTGAGGGTAAACCAATGTGCCATAGAAATACCAATGAATAAAGGAGAAATGTTTGTATAGGAAGGAAGGAAAAATGTGACTTTTGTATGGATGAAGTTCCGGGCGTGAGCCCATGCCTTCTATTTGAGTTGAAATGACGGGAATGAAAGAAAAAAAATGTAATGTTATATACCATTACCAGTTTCGTGACAATGCTTTTCGAAGTTTCGGCCGTGAGGCCATGCCTTCCATCTGTAGTGACTCGTTGGCTTGATGATGGACGTTTGTGGTTAGTCAGGGTGCAACTGTCGCTTCCCTGGTTAGTCATGATGCTAAATAGAAAGAGAAGGAGGGATGGCGTAGATGTTAAGCCACAATATTACACAATTGTAGTTGTTATGCAAAGCTCTGGAGCGTGTTATATTCTTCAAGAAATATCGTGAGTTGATTTCATGTTATACTAAAGTTCAGAATGATGGTCATTAGTTGTAAAATGAGTGATCATAGCGGGCGAGGCATACGGTATGTGTATCTGTATGGTAATAGTGTGCCAATAACTTGTAGAGGGGCATGTTGAGTAATGCTGATGCGGTGCCAGAATGATCTTGCTGTGCGAGCAATGAAGTCAGAGAGGAGTTCAAGATTAAGGTCTTCATGAATTTGAATAATTCGAGTATCCTTCGAGTGACCGGAGATGATGCGAGCAGCTAAATTTTGAACTATTT